>OX465096.1:72041840-72286840 GCA_949987625.1 Chalcis sispes
AATAACTGCATGGCCGAGAAAGTTTATTTTAAATAAAGTTTATATTTATAATAATATTTCATCGAGCGTTGGATTAAGCTACGTGTATTCGAATTTTCAATTTTTTCAATCTATTTTTAAGATCGCATTTAATAAAGATAAGTAATTTAAAATATAAAGTGCTAAAGAACTTAATTGAATTTTATGAGATTAAAAGAGTAACTCACTTGTACGTATATCGTAAGTTTTGTAAGACGTATCTTTTGCATATCCTTAACCTACATTTCCAATCGTGCATTTAAAAATAGAGCCGAGAAATTTGTCCATCGATTAAAAAATAAAAAAATTCATGTCTACATTTATTAACAAAACTTTAAAGCTCTTAAAAATCAAAGAAAAACAAAAAAAGAATTGACGAAAGTAACGCATAATCTACGAGCGTCAGTAAGATCACATCTGTCAATAATAAACGAGAAAGAGAGAGAGAGAGAGAGAGAGAGAGAGAGAGAGAGAGAGAAGAGGTGGAGCTACGACGACATTGGGGTCAACCACGGCAATTGGGTCATCCACCTTATGCTCAGGCAAGAGCCGCTCCCGTGCAACTCTCCTTGTCTGCGCTAACCGAATGGGCTTGGCACTCCTTCCATCTCTCGGATCAACGCCGACTACCGGTAATCCGCTGCATATCTTGTCCCGAGTAATGGCATCAAAACCGACGATCTATATACCCTTTAGCTCCTCTTCCTTCTCCTCCTCCTCCTTCTCCTCAGCTGCTTTTATTGGAATCGAATCGATGATACGATGTTCTTTTGCATATCTGCATCTTCTTACATATCGGGGGTGATAATGCGCATCGAGTTTCCTCGCGCTCGCGCGTGTGTGTATGTGTAACGTACGCAGTAGAAAAGATCGAGTTTTGTCGGACGATTGTAAAATTTTTACGTTGTCGTTATACATATCTTTTTATAATTTATATATTTTTTTTGAGATAATTTTTAAAACGTTTAATCGATAAAAAAAATAAATGAAAGAAAATACATCGATTGTTTACGAGTCGCGTTATTATTCGTTGATAAATAAGCCTAAATTACTATGAAAGAAAAAAGCTACCGAATTATTATCATTGTTAGAAAGACAGCAGCTTTTTTCTTCATCATCCTGAATTTTTATACGAACAGCCGCTTATCTCGAGTAAGCAAGAAAGTATCCTCGCTTCATTCTCTTTTGCCACGTCCGAGGTCGAAAAACCATTTAGTGTAAGAAAAAAAAAAAAAAAAAACAAAAAAAACAAAAAAGAAAGAAGAAGACTAAGAAAAAAAAAGGAAAGAAGAAAACACGAAAAGTGATCGAAAAGAAAAGGCGAATGGAAAAGCCGGGCGTCAAGAGAAAGGATATAAGGTTAGAAGCGAAGCTAAAGAAGTCTAGATAAGCCGAAGCCATCGATGGATATCTCCACATTGTCGAGTTGTTCCGGTAATGCGACTCGCCAACGGGCGAGCGGATCCGCGCTCGCGATAACTCGGTCAGGGTCGCCTTGAGCACGCGCGCTAGTGTTAGCGCTTATTTTTATCTCTCTCTCTCTCTCTCTCTCTCTCTCTTGTCTCCCTTTCCACCGGCAGGGCAATAATTGATGAATGTCATCCTTGTGACGGCGAATAATTAATGCTTCATTACAAAGGACGGATTCTCCATGCCTCCACCACTCGGGAAAAGAGAGAGAGAGAGAGAGAGAGAGAGAGAGAGAGAGAGAGAGAGAGAGAGATGGGGAGGCACTCGACGCGCTTGCAACGGGTTCGAGTGCCTTCTGGCGAGCTGAGCACGACTTGAACATTTTGTTGTTATTCATTCCTAGGGAGGATGAGAGAAAGAGAAAGAGAAAGGCTTTGTTAGAACGAAGAAGTAGAATTTTTTTTGTTGAGGTGACTAGTCCCGAGTCACGAGTCCTCATGTCCTTACTCTGCGAGTGAGTGTACGTTTACCAACATTTTTTTTTTCCTTTTCAATTGGGTGTGCGTACGTATACATGTGTGCGTGTGTGCTTTGGCATTTTATTTATTCCTCATCGGATTAAAATTCGAAATAATACGTTATTTTACTTGAATGGCAACCAAAATAATTTTATAAAGTAGATGACTTTTCACGGCGATAAAACGACGAAGGGTGTCGTAACTAAAAATTACATTATCGCCGAAGATAAAGACACAACAAAGGTAGAGAAGAACAAAACAAACAAACGAACGAACACAAACGACTTCCGGAGAGAACTCAAAGGCCGCAATGCGGCACTTTAACGAATAATTCGTTCGCGGCATTGTGTCAGAGATGCTTAATAGCACGTTATAGAAGGACGCGCGTATATCTGCGAAAATACGAGCGCTTGTAAAAGAATAAAAGGAAGAAGGAAGATAAAGAAATGATAATAAAAATAAAAATAAGATACAGAAAAACGAACAAACAAGAAGCTGCTTGATGCAAGTGTGCGAACGAGGCTATAGTACGAGTAAACTATCGCGTGCTCGAGACATCTTCTTTTCCGGCCGCGGCAATGACTTCCGCCCCCCCCCCCTCGACAATGACACGCATACAAGAAAAAGAAACGCGAAAGAGACGAGAAGCGACTTATGAAATTTCGTTTCTGTTTACCTTTGACTTGAAAGTGAGATTTGCGTGTCTTCTTGAAGTCTCTTCTTCATTTTATAGACTTTTTGTCTATGCGTGTGTGTGTTTAAAAGTATCGAAATAAATGGATTTTTCAGGTGGAACGCTCGATTCTTATTATGTAAAGCAACTCGATGCGGACTGTTCTAAGATTACGAAACGTCTATTTTTGTTAGATTTGTAATTTTGAGGGTTTAAAAAACACAAATGTATTTGCCGGTAAATTTATTTCATACATTATTAATATAATTTTAACAAATATAAGCTTTCTCTTTTCCTCTATATCTCTTTCTATTTATCCAGCTATCTTTAACGTTCTCTTGCCCGTTCAACTAATGAGAGTACGATGTTATTTTCCCCTAATGCTTTGGCAAACAATCGGACGTTCGTGAGGTAATTTGTGAATTCCCTTACCTTCCTTTTTACCCCAATGCTAAGTCCTTCTTAATTTCATTTTTTCTTTATTCTTCATAAAAAAAAATTTCGTATTGCTACATTTTGATATAAATTAAAATAAAAGAAAATATTGAATAATTAATTTTTAACTTTAAAAACTGCTAAAATAATTTACTAATTACCTGTTGCTTGAAAAATTTTATTTGCTTACCATGGGAACGATATCGCTAAATTTAGAAACTGATTTTATCAAAAGAAAAAAAAAAGAAAAAAAAAAAAAAACAGAGAAAGAATGAAAAAAAAAAACGAGAACGCAAGAAAAATTGTAACATTAGATACGAATAACCAATTTATCCGATAAAATCAGACGTGCATATTTTCGATGCAGCTAAGTTTCATGCGCGATCCTCGCGTCCCGAAGAAATCGCTGTCGGTTAACGAGAATACCGGCAATGTGCGTCGACGAGGAGGACGACGACTACGACGTCGTATCTTCCCCCCCCCCCCCCCCCCTCACCCCCTTCCCTTGGCCTATAATATCTCGGCAAACAATCGGAAAGTCCGTTGGTTGATACCGCTCGTGACTTTATATTCCCCTTTCGAGGCACACATCTCTCTTTCCTCTCTCTCCCTTCTTTCCTTTACTTCCTTCTTTCTTGCTGCGCGTGCACGCGCTATACGTGTCCGGCTGCTTTCCGTTTATGCCCGTGTATACATATATCCCGCGTTCGGGTTGCGAAGTATCGTGCTGTACTATATAGCGTACTATATAACTTTACTAAGCGTAAAGCCGCCGGCACGTGCAACCTCTCGAGAAAGAGCTAGCGAGTGAGAGGGAAAGAAAGAGAGAGAGATCGATACGCGCTCGTTCGCGTGCGCGCGAGCTTCGTACGAAAAAAATAAAGCTCGCGCGCCTAAAATTTACTCTATTTTTTTGACATCGCTCTCGTCTTACCGGTGACCTGACCGATTTTTTGGTAGGTGCGCGAAATTTAGACGGTTTGAACGGCTCCTTCCTAGATTATTTTTCGTTTTTAACACGACTTCTTACATTTTTATTTTTTTTTTCCTTCCTCGATTCTCAGTCGATGGGGATTTTTCGTTAGTTGCATGCGCGTCGTTGTTTTTTCAGCTTTTTACGAAATAACTAAGTTATTCTTCTAAATAAAAATCGCTTTATTTATTTATCAAGTTTTTTCATTTGAGTTAAGGTTGAAAATGATTAAAAAAAAACTATTATTAACTTGACCGTAAATAGAAAAAGAACAAAGTTTTTATAAAATCAAGTTTAATAAAGTTCAAAAGTGTATAATATATGAAAAAAAAAAAAAAAAAATTTTGTTTCAATTTCTACCTCGCTAATTTGTTTTTGCAAGCATAATAAAATCGTCGCTACTAAAGATAAAAAGCTGTTTATTTATCTTCTTTGAATGTAAATCCAATACAGAGGCATACATTTTTTATATGAAATAAGTAGCGGAATGCTTAAACACTCGGCGAGACAAAGCGTTTAAATGTAATATTAAAAATTGTATACTTTTTTTAAAAAAAAATTACATTTTACGCATGTAAACAAATATTAATAGCGGTAAATCGATATTTTTTTCTTTTTCAATTTAATATTTACCATTTAATATACCTCCACGAAATGAAACTAAAAATTTTCATTAAACCACGTGTGCTTTCTCATAAATTTACAATAATGGACTATTATCGAGTTGAAAAAAATAATTCCGTGTTGTTTCTATTTTCTCTCTCTCTCTCTCTTGCTCTCTTTCTCACTCTCTCGATTCCATTTAAATTTCTTATTATCCTATCGGTTAAATAGAAAGTATCGATCGTCGTTCGCACGCGCTTTAACAAAGCTTACACACGGAGATCCAATTAATTTGATGTGCTAGCGTCGAATCCTCAAAATAAGCCGGCTAATTTTCAGCACGCAACTGACCTTAAAAATATGTGTGTATATATATATTAATTATTTTTTCCTTCCCTCTATTTCTTTCCCCCCCCTCTCTCTCTTCCTTTTTCATGCAGTGGTACCGCCGCTGCTATCGTGTAAACGAAATATTAAGCTCCTTTTCTGAATTTTCGATATTCTAGAAAGAGAAAGTGAGAGAACGAAGATGTTGAATATCTACAAGTTATTTGAAAATTCCTTTGCGATTATAGAATAATTCGTTTGCATTCGATTGACGAAAAAATGAGGTTTTTTTATGGTTGTAATAATTGTTGCGGAAATAAAATTTAATACTTATCAAAGTGAAGTTATTTTTCTTTGAATAACGATACTAAAACATTTTAAATATATTTTTACGGCTGTAAATGCCCAAGCAGAAATATTTCAGCTATTAAAGAATGCAAATTATGCATTTATTAAGATCGCTTATTTCGTAAGACTTAAGTTTATTCGGAATATAAAAAATGATAAGAAGAATAAACGTCGATCACAAAGGAAAAAATTACGTTACGAATATCGACGGCGAGGATGAAATAAACATAGCCGAGGCGCTTTTTATATACCTCATCATTCAACAGATTTTATCGACTTATCGAAACGCGCGTGCAGCAAAGAATGCAAAGAAAGAAAGCAAGAAAAAGACGGAAAAGAAAAGAAATACTTCATCAAACTCAAACTGCATCGGAATTACCTTTTTTTTTATTAACAACATAATAATTTGATGCGCTACTTGGTTTCTTTTATTTTCAGCCCTTTTATTTATTTATTCATTTATTTTCATTTTTAATAACAAAAAAGAATCGATCGGTTTAGAAATTTTCAAATTGTTTTTCAACGAGTTCAAAAATGTCGAATTACACTCGAGAATTTCGCGAATATAAGGCGAAAGCGCGCATATTGTCATTAACGATGTTACGAGACGTTACACGTAGTTATAATGTGATTTTCGCGCGTGATTTTGCAAGTAATTAAATAAAAGAGGCGCGCGAAATTGCTCTCTTACCTTTAAACTCGAGCGCGCAAGATCGTTAGTTACCTTCGATGGAAAATACTCCCGATAACCTCCTGCCCACTCTTTTCTCTCTCTCTCTCTTTCTCTATCTTTCTCTCTTTATTCTTTCCGATCTTTAGCAAATCTCCCGTTTTTATATACGCTTTCGCGTGAATGTAAAAAAAAAAAATCTATCGCGTCTACACGATACATTTTTCTTTTTTATGTAAATAATTATTAGCAGACGAGCAAAATGAGAATGAGGCGAAAAACGTTTATTCAATACTTGATATGCATTTTCAAGTGCTGATATAAACGATTATTAATGCAGCGAAATGAAAAAAGTATGCGAACATTTGTTGTCATTTTAATTCCTTCATTTTGATTCATTTTTTATAATTTAATAATAAATTTACGTTCCAACGTAAGTACGCGTAGCTTATATTTATTAAACGCTCGAGTTGATTCTTTGAGAGTTTATTTTTCAATACCAATTTAAAATTTACACAATTTTGTTCGAGCAGTTTGGTTTTTATTTACAGAACAATATATCCAATTTCATAATTTGTATAGATTTCTATAAATTGCATCGTTACAGTGCGTATGATTTTTTAAGATTAACTTTACGTTATAGTTTTGTTATTTAATACATTGAAATGTAGATTAATCATAAAAATCATAATTTGTAGAAGTTAATTGATTGCAATATTTGGTAATAAACAAGTTTTGCGATTCGGTCAATAGATGCCTAAACGAAATACTATACATCGATACTTTATTATTTCACGGAACGGCAAGAAAAAAATAATCTTGCTATTATTCGTTAAATGTTCAAAGAAAAAAAGTTTTCATTTTCACACACATAGCAAGCATCGATTACAATAATACAGCATTCCGTCCCGTCACTTATAAAAGTAACAATGCAACGTGCAAGAATAATTGGTCACTCGATCAACATTCTTATGAATAATGTAGCTCGTCATCCACCAAATATTCGCAGTTTACGATCAAAATCCGCCTACAAATAGTCAAAACAACGAAAGAAAATTTACCCTCTCACGAAAATCGGACCGACGGATCTCACGGATAATATTAGTAGTAGTAGCGGGAGTAGTCGTAGTAGTAGTACAAACACGCGTACGAACGTACATCGTACGAGTTGAAGAAAACACAGGCACCTCGTGTACCCACCGTACACGAATTTATCTACGCGTATACAGAGAAGCGCGCGCGCGCGCTTAAACATATATAGAGCGTAGTAGCACTGCTGCATCGAGACTGCGACGATCGATATATGGGATTATACGAGTACGTGTGCGCGCCCCTTTTGCCGGTGGATTCGAAAAAGCTAAAGAGAGAAAGAGAAAGAGAAAGAGAGAGAGAGAGAGACGCCGTGGGATGGAACGAGGAATGACGAGAAGAGAGGAGAGGAGGGATAAATTGGATTTTCAGGGGTGGGATAATTTCGAGATATAAACGAACCCAAAGAGTGCTAGAAAGAGCTAGGAGAGATGACGGTGGAAGCGGTCGAACAAGAGAGAGAGAGAGATAGACAGAGACAGAGACGTATGAACCGAGAGCAATGAGAAAGAGTAGAGGAATGAGTGTAAAAGTGAGACGGGAAAGAGAATGGCGCCCTCTTCTGTATATTGTTCTAAGCAATAACGAGTAAATAATAATTCGATATGCGCATAATAAAAGCGATTAAGGCACGTTTTATTATTCTGGAAGATGTTTGTTGTAAACATATACATTGTCATTTCGCTATATGAATTTTTTAACGGCCAATTATTATCGACTTTTCATTTGAAGAGTGCGCATTATTTTTTTGTAATATTATAAAATATTTTATAAACTTTTTTTTTGTAAGACGAATATCGTTTTATGTAGAGATTTGATAGTCTAGAAAAATAATTTTAAGAAATGTTTTAGCTATTGCATAAAATTTTATCTTTATTAACTAGTGATAATATAGAGTTTGATAAAATATAGATTATTGATTGTAAATATCAAACGGATTCTCCATGAATTTTGAATAAACTTTAATATTGACATGTCTGGTAAATATTAATATCTATTAATTGACGATGTCGTTTTATAATATATTTGAATTAAAAAAATTGAAAATAAATAATTACCGACGTTAAAATATTTTTCATTTCGCATCAAATATATTCTTAACTAAATACATGTAATTGTTAGTACATTACCTAAACTTGATACAACAATAGTTATAATTTTGCAACAGGTGTTCAATAATTCACACCTCATATCAAAATAACTAAAATGATTATGACAAGGTACATAATGCGCGAAACATTGCTTCACCGTTCAATCACAAGCTCTACTTAATCGTGTGCAGTACATCCGAAGGTAAGTGAGGTAGAACGAAAACAAGCCGATAAATTTGCGATAGTTAGTCAGTGCGATTTCAACCTTATCATTTATCGGTGGATAAGTTTGCTTGACAAAAGGTAAAGACTCTTAACTCGCCGTCATTGTTTCGTAAGTAAGGGTATCTACAATGGTAAAGAGAGATTAAAGTGGTTAGGTTCCGTGCTTAGTCAGACGAGCGATGATTAGCGACATCTGTGATTAGCTGGCGAACTTCGTGTGTAAATCTACTTTTATTGATGTTTTTTCAAAATCGTTTTCATTTTTCGTTTCTGATTTATGCTGTAACCGAGCTCTATAATAATATCGTGTAATTTTTCTTATATTTTATTTTTAATCTAAATTCCAATTAATCTTGAACGTTAGTCGGGAAATCATCAACTGTCAAGTAAAAATATTAAATATTTAACTTGAAAGCTAGGAAAATCAAATGTTAGAATCGGGTCAAAGGAATAACAACAACATATGTTTATTTTCAATATTATGTTTCTGTATTTCGCATGCGTGTGTAATTACATAAGGGAATTACAATGTCAGTACAAGATCTAGCGAATGCTCATACAATTCTTAATCGTCTCTTTCTCGCGGCGAATAAAACGAGAAGTAACCGAGATTTTTATCATCGTTTGATTTTCTCAACTTTAGCAGGAGAAAAAATCGATAAAATTAAAAATAATTTTTCATTTTTTTTTTTTTTTTTTTTTTTTTTTTTATTATTAGTGACTGACAGTTTAGACGTCTTTTGTTTAACAAAGTTCCTTTTTATCTTTTATAGATTTATAAGAAATTATTAATTAGTAGTTCATTGATTTGTATTTAAAAGATTGTTCTTGTTTTTTTTTTGTTGTGATTTTTAAGTGTCTTAGTAAAAATAAAAATAGGAAGTTTTTGGACGGAGGCAAAGAGATACGGAAAAAGAAGATTGTGCGGATAATTTTGTTTCTTTTGTGGAATGAAAAATGAAAAATTCTAAGAATTAAAGGAAAGAAGAAGTATGAGTAGATATAGAAGTATTCTTTTATAATTTTATAGTTAAGTCGATTTGTCTTTTATTTAGGCATCTTTTAAATTTTTTTTTTTTTAATATTTATTATTATAAATCAAATAAATAAAAATAAACGGAGAGGAAAAAAAATAAAAAAAAAAAAATATGAAATGAAAAATTTTTAAGATTTAAAAGAATGTTTACGATGTTTTTAAAAAAAAAGAGCGAACTTGAAGTAAAAGAATAATAAAGGATATTCATATATAAATGTATGAACATAAACGCAACAACGGGCGCAGAAAGAAAGTGAGCCAGAGATCTAAATAGATGTCGCTACAGATCATCATACAGACTTTATTTTGCTTAAATCGTTTGAGTCGTTAAGACAAAATGTGTGCTTCCTTATTTTTCTTTCTTCATTCGTCGAGGGTTAGGTATAACGTTATCCTTATACTTAGGCCCTAGAGCATTATGCGACGTAATTTTTAGTTTAAAGTTTGCATATATATTTTTTTTTTTTTTTTTCATTTTTTTTGGTTTTTTTTTTTTCATCATTTATCTTTATTTTTCGACATAGAAATCGAGAGTTCGGGATGGAACTGAGCCACGATCAACGTACTTAAATTTTATGCTCCTTCCTACAACCTTTACACATATCTCTCTCATACACACATAATTTTTGCTTGGAAGTATAATATCTTCTTCTCTTATTTTCTTTAATGTTAATTATGCAGGGGAAGAAACGCAGAGCCCAGTCCCTCTGTGCATCGTTCGTTTTCCCACATATTTTTATTTTCTTATTTCGTGATCGCTTAATTACGTGTGTATTTGTGTATTGGTGTGTTCGCTTATTCGTGTGCGCGTTTGACAATGTCCTTCTTTTGTAACATCGTGTCTCTGTCTCTCTTTCTTCAGAAAGGTTCGATACTCTAAGAGACTGGAGAATAAGAGTGGGTACAAAGATTCGATAGCGCTTATCTGTATGTATGCGTTATGTATCTGTGTGTTTTTGCGTTATTATTTTTTTTTTCTCAATAGAGTTTCTACGACGATAAGTGGCCAGAGATTCTCCGATGTCGCGTGAATACAAAATTTAAGATGTGCAGACATAAAAACGTCCCATAGAAAAATTCATTTGTAATATCGCTATGAAAACTGCATTGTTTTCGTATATTGCTCTTTACATTATTTGAAGTTATCTCTCGTCTAATAAATATCGCTATACATATTACAAATTCGTTTAACTTTTTCGTTTTTTATTCCACTGTGATAAAAAGTTAAACAAAAATTACAAACGTTTCTCATCCCTTAGTCAACGATTGTTATAAATTTTTTTCAATTAGTACATATTAAAAAACTTGGCATTTCCGTCATTACCATGCATCTAATATCCAAACAATTTTTAGGAAGACCGCAATAACATTAGGTTATAAAATTAAAAAATTGTTTTCACAACATCCGAGAATCGAAAAATCTGGCCGAACTAAGCCTAGCATTCGCTACAATAGATAGTGCAATGTAAGATTTGAAATATACGTTATTGCACGCAAAAATAAGGTCCTTTCATAAAATCTTTTCAATTTTGTTCATAAAATTTTGAATACTTTGTAAACAATTCGATGAACCTTACTACAATGTTTTTCGTGCTTCTAAAATAAACTCTTTTTGAGTAAATTGTTCACTCTATCTGAAAAAGTGGCAGTATTCTCACTCGAAGAAATTCGAAAAGTATTACGGTAAGGTTATCCGAATATCGTAACGAATTTTATGTACTTTTATAAAAGGAACTTTTTTCGCGTGATTGTTTACTATGTGGATCATCCTAGTTTCTTACTCTCCCTTTCTACCTTCGCTTTTGTGCTTTTTTTTTTAGTTTAAAATTTGGCACGCATTTAGAAAGGAGCTTTTTTGAGATATTCGGCGCCTATACGGATCGTACGCAAAATGGCGGACATGCCGCGCTCAAAATGGCTGCCCTTCTCATTTTTATGATTAAAATTAAATTAGCGATTTTATTTCAACGATTTACAATTAATACGTCGTTGCTGCAGTACAAACGTTTTTTCGATATTTTTGAATCACAAAATGGCTTTGTGCGTATGACAGCAGTAGCCATTTTGAACATCGCAATGACAATAAGGTTTAAAATTCAATCGTATATTGAAACATTTTTATACTTGAAAACATGATATTAGTAAAGTAATTGTTTTACATACTTTTATTTAATTAACAATAATAACAAAATTGTGAACAAAATGTATGTAACAAGATGAACGTGAGAACTTAAAGAAAAGTAAAAAAAATTTTACGATAGATCCGCAAGGCGCCTTCTTTTTATTTTTTTTTTAAACGGGTGGAAGAGACACGCATATTAGAGGCGACGCTCGTGTTTTTTTTTTCAGCATTGCACGCGTCGTTATACAGGAGCACATTTTTGTCTATATAAAAAGTGGATCTAAGAAGACGGATAAAAGTGTTATGCAAAATTAAAAAAATAAATCGAAAGGTACAGGAGCCGCTGGTCAAAGTCCTGGAAAAGAAACGATCGACGTTTCTTTTCCGTTGCTTCGTAAAGTGTCAAACTCGTAGTATTTGCATGGCTCTGTTTGTATTATCTCGTTAAGTAGAATTACAAGAACAAAAAAGTAATCGAGCATCTTGCCTCGCGCGCATCTACGTGACATTAATCGATAACACATGGTAACGCCCTTATCTATGTACAAATCGTACGCTTTTCATATTTATCGCTTGTTTTGTCTTGTTTCTTCGGTCGGTTTTTAAAAAATAATAGCGTCGCGCAGTATGTGTGCGTGTCTACGTGTAAATATGTGTGTTGCATGTACGTGAGTGTTTCGATTTCCCTACAATCTATTGTTCGCGCGGTCGCGCGGTAGCGAAACAGCGTTTTGTTTTTATTTATTTATTTTTTTTTTAATTTTTTCATGTTTTTCTCTTTTTTCTCTTTAATCTATAGTTTTCTTCTTTGTGCGAAGAAAATATTCTAAGTCATACATTTCTTTGTCTCGCACTCCTTTTCCTTGTTCTATTTCGGCGGAAATGACGTTGTATATTTTCGAAAATTCCGAATTCTTTGTTTCTTCTCATTACACGCACCGAGTTTTTTTTTTTCATTTCGGTTATTATTGTGATTATTATTATTTTTTTTTTTTTTTGTTTTTACCTTTTTTTGTTTCGCTTTCGTGGTTGAAATATTGCGCGGCGAGAAAGTTCGATGGAAAGTAAACGCACGGTAAGTCTGACTTGCTCCCTTCGATTAATTTTTTCTTTCTTTCTTCCTTTTTTTTTTTGTTTTTGTTTTTGTTTTTTTTTGTTTTTTTTTGTTTTTTTTTTTGTTCGATTCGCAATAAAAATAATTAATAATAACACCGATTCACGATACAATTCAACGTAATGGAGATTATACATTTTTGATAATAATCGTTAATTACCATTGGATTACAAATTTTGTATTGCATTATTAGATTACGTATAGGTAAGACCACCAATCAATTGAAATCAATTCGTCGATATTTTGTTGCTGATTGCCAATGCGTGATCAGCGTTTAAATTAAATCCGAATTAATAGTCAAATAACGAATTGATAGTTTTCCTTTCGCTTTCAAATGCACAAACTGAACGAGCATAATTTAAATAATTTTTCTACAAGAGACGTACAAATATATTATTTAAATCTACAATTAATACTGTATATCCATAATAAAACAAACTATATATCATATGCATCGACGTATCCTTTTATTTTCTTTTTTTATCTTAAAATGTATCTATATACATATACATATACATATACATATAAATATACATATACATTTATGCGTATGTATATATATACATGTGTAAATTAAAATTTTGCTGAAAATATATGTACATATTATACGTGCCTCGAATTCCAAATCGATCGGAATTTCTCGTTGTCGCTCGCGTGCAATCAATAGTAATCATACGAGCTCTCGGCTACTGTTATTATTATTATTATTATTGTTATTATTATTATTATTTATATCATCATTATTATTATTATTATTATTAGTATTATAATTAATATTAATTTTTTCCATTTTATTTGTCGTTTCAACATGTTTACTGTTTTTTTTGTTTTTTTGTTTTTTTGTTTTTTTTGTCATTTCATTTAAAAATTTGTATAATCATTAACGCCATCGTTCCCCGCTATACAAGCCGCCTCTTTCCATTCGAATTCCTTCTCGCTCCGTATCTCTCTATATCTTTTTTATCCAATCTTTTATTTCCCCTCGTGTAATTTCTTATTTATTTATTTATTATTTCTTTATTTTTAATCGTATGCATATTTATATTATCATCGTTTAAAGTCTCTCTAACTCGTATGAAAAATTACGCGGTAATATGTATATATATAATATAATCATTATATAATATATTGTTTATTACACCGTACGAATTATCTCAATTTTATTTTTTCTTAACTCCTTGTTTCATTTTTGTCGCTTTCGCGCCTCTTCGTATTATTTTTATTATTCGTACTTTTGTATTAATAATCATCCTCTTTATTTTCTTTCTTACTGCCTTTTTTTTTCTTTTTTTTTTCTTTTTTTTTTCTTTAATTTTCTTCATTTTTTCGAGTAAAATCTTCATGGCTAAACGCGCGCACGCTCCTTATCGTCGGATCGTTAATAATATAATTATATCGATATTCATTTAAAATCATCAATTATTTTATTTAAATTATTTATTTATTTATTTATTTATTTATTTTTTCTTTATTCATCGTTTATTTAAATGCTCACTTTTTTATATTTACGCACCGGCACTCGCGCAATCGTCTCATTCACTCAAACTGTTCTCACATACTCTTGCTCGCTCATAAATTCGCGTTACGGATGAAGTGTCTTTTTTTTTTTCTATCATTTTCATTTTATATCAACACGTTTATTATTCCATCGGTTTATTTTTGTTCTCTTTTCTATTTTGTTTAGTAATAATCATTATTTATATATACTTATCGTCGTTTTATTTATTATAATCTCATCGCTTCGCGTCTCCCCTTATATTTTATATAATTCTTTTATTTAATATGAATGCATTTATTTATTACATAATCATTTATTCGCTCATCACGTAACAATTAGATGTACGCGTACATGTGCCCGGTGGCATAGACGTGAGCGAGTACGAGTTTGCTTACGACTTGCGCTTGCGTTTATGCGCAGGCGCACGTACGCATACGCATCGAGTTTATTTATTTTAATTTATTTATTCAATTTATTTATATGTATATATGTATAATCATCATCGTCATCCTCTCACATCATATATAATTCAACATACGCAAAGACATTACAAAAGTGATTATCGTAATTCCCCGTGTCAAATTGTCGTAATTCGAAAAACAGCCGCGCGATATACGTGGATAAAGACGCCCTTATAATTATAATAATTAATTCATATGTATATATATATATATATGTATTTATATATGTTCGTGGGACGCAGTGTTTTTTATTTTTCTTCGGTGCTAAAATTGTCTATGTGTGGAAGCGAACGTGTGTCTGAAGGACGAAAATTTTTCTCTTCCATTTTTTTTCTGCTTTTTTTTATTTTTTAATTTTTTAAATTTTTTTTATTTTTTTTTATTTTTTTTTTAACTTTGTTTCGTTTCGTTTCCGTTTTTGATGAATTTTGCCAAAATCAAATCGTCGCGCAATTACGAAAATAGTATCATTTTGTAAAAGCTACTCTTAGCGAATGAGCGAGGAAAATTAACGCGTGCGAGTATTATGTGTGTCACGTGTACGTGCAATAAAATTAGATTCCGATAACGATAGAATTTGATTTTTATCTTATTTCTTTTTAAATTCGTTCGAAAATTTATACGGTTAATTTATTTTTCGTTTAAATGTTTATGTTATAAGAATACTATGTATGTTATTTGTGATTTTATTCGCATTAGTCGTTCGAGTCTGAATAATCGATAAATTTTACGTAAGAGCTTGCGATTCGATAGAAGAACCGAGAAGCTTCGAGTCGCTTTAGATGCGTTAAAGTTTAATCGTATAATAGAAAAGATCGGCTTGCATCGGAGAAAGCTAACGAAAGGCTTGGAAAAGTATTTTCAGAGAAATCGAATCTATGAATAATTAATATGAAAGCCTAGTAAAGTAACCAATGTCAAGGTTAATTTTTAAATCCGCGATAAGCGAGAGAATTGGCCATTTTCAGCAGGCGCAAGCGATAATGATAATCGAATCGAAAGAGAAAAAAAGGCGTCTCTGTGTGACCGCGCAACCATTATAAAACGTAATTCATACATATATCTATATGTGTGTGTGTGTGTGTGTGTGTGTGTATAAGTATATGTGTCCATGTCGTGTGGTGCCTCCGAATACACATGTACGCGGGTGTGTACATAATCGTGGACAATAAAAGCTCTCGTAAAGAATATCGTCGTATATCGGTAAATCTGTCGGATAAAATCTTGTGTAAATCTCGGATAAAAATGATAAATTTATATATACATATATAGACGCGGGCGCGTCGCGACTTGGCTTTTTGCCCTCTTCCTTGTTTGTCAGATTTTTATTTTTCCTCGCGCGATCGGTCGAACGCACCGGAAATTAATTTCTCAAATACGTTTGCCTGTTGCGCTGTACGGAAAGATGCGTTCTACATTACAACCGAAAGGCTTTCCGGTTTTGATGAAGGAAATCGATATCGTGTACCTATTCTTTTTATTTTTCTTCAAGTTTGAAAAATTTTAAAAACGTTGGGCGTTTGAAGGACAAGAGTCGCTAATTATTTTACTATTTTCGCGTGAAATTACTCGTCGGGGCGCTCGGCTTTTCGAGAGCTTGGCCTGAAATTCCTTTTTTCCGGTGGTTACTCGCGTCTCTCTCTCTCTCTTTCTCTTTCTCGTTCCATTCGCTGCAACAGCGCATTTTTTTTTGCGCGCGCCGCCCAAACGCGAGGAAAAAGCCGAACGCGCGAACAAAAGAAAGGAAGTGTTGTTGTTGTGTAAATCGCTTTTGTTTTAGTTTTTCGCTCGACCCCCCCCCCTCCCTCTCCCCTTCACCTCGACCCCGTCGGGCAAAAAGCCGAGACGCGCGGCGCGTGTATTTCGTTTAATTATTTTCTTTTACTATTCCATTAGTTGTAAAGTTAGGTTTATATTTATAATTTTTTGTTTCATTTTATTAATTAAATTTATCGCGTTTATAGTATACAATTATCTCGGAATTTTATCTCGTGTGCAGCCCGTCGCTTTCGGCATCGACTTTTTCGTTTGACGTTTTTTTTTTTTTTTTTTTTTTTTTGGCTCTCATTTATTTTTACTTGACGGTTTAAATTTTTACGAGTTATTCGTAATTTTTTTTTTATTTTATCTCTTAATTTATAATTAGCGTTTATTTTCTCGTGTACTTTTCGATCTATATTTTTTTATTTATTTATTTATTTTTTGTTTTTTTTTGTTTTTTTTTTAGCCATTGACTGTTTTCGTACGTATAAAGCGAAATGGAAAAGAATTGTTTTTTCAATTTTCATTCGGCAAAATTTAATTGAGCTTGAAAAAAACTTGTGATAGCATTTGAAATCATTTTCATATTACGTAACATTTTCAGTTGTTACAATTTTGCAAAATAAACAAAATCGCCGGTAGATTTTAACGATAATGCGCACGACATTGAATTTTATAAAAAAAAAAAAAAAAAAAAAAAAAAAAAAATGCACTGGTCATCACAAGTTTTTTTTTGTCCTTTTTATTATTTACGAGTCTTCATCCGCAAAATCGATTAAACATTACTCCAAGAAGACATATCTTTGAGAGACGAAATACACGCATGCAGAAGCAATGGAATCGTTGGTATCTGCACGAACGCGATGAAACTTTCCTTACTAAGAAATTTGAGCATGACGCGCGGCTTCGGTGCTGTGTTTGTTATCATTACGATTAACCTTTTTTTTTTTTTTTTATTTTATAATACCATTTGTTTATTTTTTTTTTTTTTTTTTTTTTTTTTTTGAATATTTTTTTGTTAAATATAATCTGCGTGTTTTTAATATTTTCTTGTTAAATATAACCTTGCGTGTTCGTCGATGTACCCTTAACAATTGGTGTATATAAGAAAAATGGTTTCGAACTTTTTCTCTCCGTCGAGGATGTGCGTGTACGTGTGTTCCTTAATTTTTTAACCTTTTTTTTTTTGTTTTTTTGTATTTTTTTTTTTTTTTTTTTATTTCTTTTTATTTTTTTAACAACTCGCCGGTTTTTTTTTAACGTGAAGGTACGACGAAATCAGGTACGATGGACCCGAATTTGTTGTATTGTTTTTTTTATTTTTATTCTTATTTTTTCGTTTTGTTTTTCATTATCTCGTCGCCGGCGAGAAAGATGCGTGAAAAACGACGTCGATGATTTTGTCTTGAACTTTGCCGAACACTCCTTTAACATGCGCAAAATCGAAGAGAGATCTTTGTTAATCGAGAGATATTTCATACACTACGCGAATGTCTACTAGAGTCTATTTTAGAAAAACGAGAGTAACGAAAGTAAATAAAAAAGCGAGCGCGTCCGTTATCAAATATTTTGATTTTGAGCAATTTTTTGTTTACATCGGTATTTATAAATTTATACAACAAATTTTTAAAATTAAAAAAATATATATAATTTTATTACTTATTTACGCATTATGGTAAGTGATGATGATGACGAAGATGCGCGATCTTCGATTTTGTGCATTTCGACAGAGTTTTTGTTTTTTGTTTGTTTTTTTTTTTTTTTTTTTTTTTTTTTTCTTTATACTTATATGAAATAGAGAGAAAATGGAAAATCGATTCATATATATATGTATATAAATTGAAGGAGGCAATGTTTAAAAGGTGATCATTGAAAATATATATATGCATATCTTGAAAAAATTTCCGATTGCCAGGATGCTCTCTCAATCGAGAAAAAGATTTCGTTTTACGCATTTTAGGAACAGAGACGAAGATGGGGACAGACTATACGCGTTGCCCTTGTAAACCTAATTCAATTCCTTCGTGTTTTTTTTTATAATTGATTAATTAATTGGTTAACCTTATTATAATTTATTAACAGTTCGTACTATCCATTAGTTTAACGTTCAATTCTCGTTTACTTTATTATTTTTATTTTTACTCGTGTCTCTATTAACTCGCAGCTCGCTCTCTTCCATTTCAACTCCCTTTCGCTCCCTCGTTAATCTTTTTCTTTACATACTTCTCGCTTTTAGTGGTTTCGGTTTATTTTACAATGCATACTCGTGCGCCCTTTATCATTTATGTTTTTATGTATATATATATATATATATTGTTTTTTGTTTTTTTTTTTTTTTTTTGTTTTTTTTTTTTGTTATTACTTACTATTATGTATATTATGTATATCGGTATTTCAATTTATTCTCATGTGCTGTACGCGCGCGCGCGCGTGTGTGTATGTATGTGTGTTTTCAATTATGTGTGTATTACGTGTATGTATGTGTCCGCATGCGCGTATATGAATTTTCTCATGTACATGTTTCTTATGTATTTATCATAAATATTCTCGAATAATTGGCTAATTTATAATGGTTAATTCTTCGTCTTACTTTCGACAGAGCTACAACGAGATACATTCAAAAATCGGTGCAAAAGAAGGAACCACTTCAACGAAATTTCGGTGTTTTATGGCGCGCTTTATCTCATCTTCTGACTAAATATTATATGTTTATTTACAATTTAAAAGTAAAAATTGTCCTCGTAATTTAATTTTTCAAATTCGTCCCTTTTAACCGAGTAATGCTGACAATAATATACTTTAATGAGAAAATTAACAAAGCCAGAATTTTCACTTTTGCGAATCTTTGCGAGTCTGCATATTCTCGAATACAATTTCTTCCCTTTCACGGATCATTGAAGGGGAGAATAAAAGAGTTTGAAAAAACATTCGTTAATGAAAAAAAAAAAAAAAAAAATCAATTAACAAGTACAAAGACTTTACTTTATGCTTTTATCAGAGATAAGATGTCCATGTTATTTTCTTAGTATTGTTGAGATTCCTTTCAACTCTTAACTCATTTTAATCGATTGAAATTCTTCAAATATTTTATAAGTCCAGTTTTTATTACGGATTGCTTTGAGAAATTTTTTATAATTTTTACACTTTTGTATTGAAGATGATTTTACTGAACCTATTCTTTTTCGATCATATTTCACAATTCGCGATTTATATCAAATCGAGAAAAAAATAATAAAAATATGGACGATTAGTGGTTGTTTTAATTGGAAATCGACGATAGATGGTGCTGGCCATTGTCTGAACATAACCTCTCCGACAGCTCTCGATATTCCTCATTGAAGCTGCCGCATTCAGGACCATTAATCTACGAGTCATTTTCAAGCTTGTACTTATGGAGAAAAACGACAGAGGGGTAAAATAAGAAAGAGAGAGAGAGAGAGAGAGAGAGAGAGAGAGAGAGAGAGGATTGACGCTCGGCAATTAGCCACAAATGAAGACGGGTTAAGCGGGCTCTTCGATCAAAAGCCAAGAAGGAGCATTTTCTTTGTTCTCGCGTATTGTATTCTCACGTCGTTTTAATACTCGAGGAAAACGAGAATTTACGAGTTAACGGTGACGGGGAAAGCTCGTTATCTTGCCTTACTCTGTTTCGTTGTGTTGGCGGTTAATTTCGATTCGCTGAGTAGCGAATGGGCTTTTAGGTTATATATTGCGATTTTTTTATCCTCTAGGCGCACTACGTGTCCAAATCGTTCATAATACAAGTCTTGACTATTTTTACATTACCTAGTTTTCTTATTTCACTCTCGGGCATCTATCAAAAACTTAAAGAGAATTTGCAGATTCGCTCGATTCCTCGATAACTGTATTTATTATTACCGAAAAGGTTTTTATGATTTTTCTATATTAAAAGAGTATTAAATTTTCAGATAACTATAATTATATTGGCAAATTAATGGTGGCAAATTATTTTATAGTTGTAGGACGAATATCCAATTTTTAGTAATAAAATCTTCGTTTTAGAAATTAATTTCTTTTATCAATAAATAATGGATGCAAAATTAATAAAACATTTGTCTTTAATAAAACATGATAATTTTAATGGCAGATTTGAAGCTTGAATAACTTCGACCTTAACTTTTAGTATAAATAATGTTATTAATAATTACATTACATCTATGTATATATAGCTCGAGTCCTTTTTACATCGAATAACGTTTATAATATATATTTATAATATATATAACCCGGGAGGCATTTTAGGTGTGGATCTTTACACGTATAAACGTCTTTTTTTAATCTCATTCGTTTAGTTTAGATTTCTCTTATATTATCTCATCATAATAGTAATAATATGTATATGTATATATATATATATATATATATATATATATATAATATTTTGTGTTTATATATGACTGAGCACTGCGTATTCATAGATTATACACTCCTGTGAACAGCGCGCAATACAAATTATAAATTATGAGTTTCTTTTAGGTTAACATTACACGCATTTTATCTGCTATTTTCTTTTATATAAAACAATCGTTTATATCAATAATGTTATTGATGTATTTTGTGTATTAATATATTTATAATATTTATATATAATATATATATTTGTTTTATTTATTTTTGTTCTTCGATTTCTGATATCACTTATTTTAGCACTGCATTATGTTTTCTTTTTTTTTCGCTTATAACCAACAACGTCACCTATATTTTTTTTTTTTTTTTCGTCTCTATGACTATTTTTTCGCCATTTTTTTTTTTTTTTCTTTTGTTAATTAATTTTTCTTTGGTTCGTACTTCAGCGCTTTGCAATAATTGTCCGCAGACGTTCACTATGTAGATTTTTGCGTAGCGCAAAACGATAACTCTGCCGTATTTTCATATTTATTTCGTTAACATTAAACTACCGTTCAATGCACTTTTAAGTGAAATACAGACGCGTTTTGCTTAGCTGAAAAATGCAAAATTTAACTCGATTTAAGTGAAAACAGGTTGGCAAGTGTTTTTTTTTAGGTTTCTATAAAGAAAATCTGTCAGTTACCGACCGAGCGACATGGAGTTTCATTGTCCTAAAAAGTGAAACAATTATCTAATTTATGGCAATTGTTACTATTTTGCCAAATAAAAGAACGTATGTACGAATTTTTTAGCTTTTGTAGCCGTCAAAATTTTGAAAAGTAAAAAGTTTAAGTTAATATTCAGTCGGTAATGAAAGATTTTCACGATTTCCGAGTTAATTCGCATCTAATTAATGAAGAATGCTAATTTATTCATTCGGCTAAAAATGTTGTTTTACTACTGAAACAACGGTCCTTTCGATCATTGTTCAATGACCTTCAAGGAGAAAACGCCTGTGCCATAATCGAGAAAGTTACGAGATCGAGTGTGTATGTGTGTATCGATTATCGGTTGCTTGCCCACACTTATGCAACGATAATTACGCGCTCGCGGCTTACGAGTTTTTCCATCCTCGGCCTTTTCGTGCGGTAAGTTTGGAACACTCCGAGATTTACGATCTTTGACGACCGTGGAACGATTCGTCCAACGTCCATCGCATTATCTCTCTCTGAATTTCCTTTTTAAAAAACAAATTTCAACCACGATATTTTTATTTGATAAAAGCCAAAAAAATATCTTGAGTTACAAATACGTAGTTAACGATGGATTATAATTTTTGTAAATGCGTGTGTCGCGAAATAAAAATGGGATATAAGCTCAGAAAATTCAGAGAGCCAGTTCCTTTGGTTTTCCTTGCGCCTTAAACTGCGTGACTTTTTCCTCGCGGCAACTATGACCTCATTTCAACTTACGATCAGCGCCGAGCGAAATTCATTCGTTTGGTGAAGTGTTGAATATAAAACAAAAAAAGACGGTGTGAATAAGGCTCATCATTGATTACCCCATGCCCATCAAAGTACTTTCGTTACTCTTCGCAGCCCGAAATTTTCGCGCTTCGCAAACGAGCCGCGAACATTTCCGTGGATTCCGAGCGAGTACTCTTACCGGTAATCGAGTTCCCGTGGGCTCTCGCACGCGTCGGCAAGTTAAAACGCAAGAAACCGCTCGCGCGGGGGCGCCTCCCCTGTTTAATCTCGTCCAATTAAAATTAATGGGACAAGACGCCGAGGCGCTCGCACGCCGGTATTTGTATCCGTTCTCTACCGTCCCTATACAGCTGCCGTTCGCGTAGTCGAGCCAATGCTCTTGTCTCCCGCGTTGTCTGAGCTCTCGAGAGTTTATCTCGATTTGGGGGACACGTTCGATCGCTAACTCCAAGCAGCCGCGGCTATCTTTGCGAACTTGCTGGGCCCGCGTACGTTTACGATGTCGTTGTATTATCGAAAACAGACCGAAAACTTGTCGAATCAATAATTTTTTTTTTTTTTTTTTTTTTATTTTTTCATAACTAAAATGGTAGATAAAGTAATAGTAAGAAAAAAGAAACTTGAGCTCACGTACCGGAGAACGTTGCTCATTTACGCGCCGTACAGGAATAAAGAAAGCGAGAAAAAAAGGTAGGTGAATCGCCGGGTAAGAGCGGTAACAAAAAAGTTCTGTACTGTGCACGCGCGTTCGCGAGATTCGGAAACAAAGCTCGAGAGCTTTTCAGCGTCTCGCGCTCCGACGCATCCATTCTTCGCGCGATGCTAGACTCGTCCTCTTTAACGCGTCGAATTCGTTCGCGGTTATGATTCTCGACTGGCGGCGTCGCGCTGCTAATTTTTTCATAATTCGTTCGCTTTGAATTCTCACATTGACGATTGTTTTAAAACTTCGATAATAAAAGAGCGATCTTAATGAAAAATAATGGAATAAAAGGGAACAAACGCTAACGAGCACGCGATGAGAGCGAGATCGAGACGGTAGGTCTGTCGGGCTCGCGTCCTTGAAAGAGTTTACGATGAGGTCGTCGCTGGTATATCGCTGAAGTGATTGCGCGAGATTTTCTCGAGGGGGAGGGCGAGGTCGTCGAATCGATGGACGGAACGCGCTCGAACGCCTCGTCGATGATGCGTGATTAAACGCGCGAGTACCTAATCGCCTACGGTTTTCATTTTGATTTTCACGTAAAAGAGACAGTTTTCCTTTTTCTTCTTCTTTATTATTATTATTATTATTATTATTATTTTTTTTTTTTTATTTTTTTTATTTTTTTTGATTGATTTAATTATTGTACTTTGGAATAATTAATCGCTTGAACGATCCAGCCATTTGGAGCAAAAAGTCACGCAGCGACGTCGTCGTTTGTCGTCGTCCTACTCCGCGCGTGATTGGCAGTTTGTATTGTTATTTCCGTAGATTTCTAATGTATCTCCGTTAATTCCGTAATCGTTTTGAAATGAAAAGGAACAAAAAATAAAAGATAATTTTTTTTTTTTTTTTTTTTTTTTTTTTTTTTTTTTTTTAAGAAAAAAGAACAAAAAGCGCACATACACGCTTATACACGTATATACGCGGATCCACGATAAGAGTCCGTCGATTTTCCCGCTCGTCCATTCGCGCCTTATCGGGACGATTTGATCGTCTCGCGTGGCGGATAAAGAAATCCGTACATCCATTCACCTTAGCGTTCTCCCTCCTCCTTTCCTCCTATTTTTCTTTCACCTGGGCTCGAGGTATTGGCAGTTAAGTAAAGGCCGTTTCAGTCTCTATCGCTCGCCGAATGACCGCGAGATTTATCGCGACTCTTCTTATATTTTTGTTCATTATTACTTTTTCTTAATTATCCATTTTTTTTTCTTTCCTTTTTTTTTTTTTTTTTTTTTTTTTGTTTTTTTATTTTTTATTACTCTTGGCTGTGACCGGAATTGCTGCTTACGGGTTTGGTAATCGACATTTTATCATCGAAATAATAATCGATACGACAAAGCTAATAGCTTGAAATTTTTCGGGACGTAATCGAAAGCCTAGTATTGAAAATAAACCTTTCGTTCGAAAGCATATATACGATAAAGTATACGAATGAGGATAAATTTTGAGCGATTCGATTCGCTCGCAAGGTGGTACTTATACACATAATTCACACCATCGGGAGATCGGACAAACGTAAATCGCGCGAACTTTGTCGAGCCCGGAGGTCGTAGTGGCTGCTCGATAATCATGTGCGAGTGTGTGCGAGAAAGAGAGAGAGAGAGAGAGAGAGTGGGTGGAGGCCGCTCGCACGCACATATAGACGCGTACGCATACAAACGCACCGATCGAAATCGTACTTTTATGTACTTGTTTAGCTTATGCGCTCGTTCGGCGTTAAACTTGCTCGTCGTTGGCTCGCGCGAGACTCACCTCCTCGGTGTCGGTGCCTCCTCGCTCGACTCCCTCTTCCTCGTTTGATCTTCGTCGTCTTCTTAAGATCTAAGGTTGCTTCGTGTGCGTAATACTTGCTTTATTTTATATGAATACATATATATATGTATATTTATGTACTTATGAAGTCGAGAGATACGTCGATGCGGTTCATTTTGTTGTAACGAGTGCGCGTTTAGAGCTTCTCGTTTTATGCTCTCGTGTGCCCTCCTATCTCCGTGTATGTATGTGTGTCTGTGAGTGCGTACGTGTGTGTGTGTGTGTGTGTGTGTGTGTGTTTACGTGTAAGTATAGGTGTTGTATATGAGCGGGCGCGTTGTTGCGTGTGAGGCAATAAAGGCGCGAGATTACGGGCTTTCGCTCGAACGAAAGAACCTAAGCTTCATCGCTCGTTTCGTCATCGATTCTCGCATTTGTTGTTTCTGTAACACTTGTAGATTGTCGTTTTTGCTCGATGATGGCGTTGACGTTGTTTTCCTTGGTCTCGTCGTCGTCGTCGTCGTCGTCGTCGTTGAAGAAGTTGCCCAGCCGATCGTCGTCGTCGCCGTCGTGGACTTCTTCTTCGTTTCTATGCATGCGAAATGATAATATTTCATTGGCCAATTATGAAATTTACGCGAGACGGTATTTTGCTTATTAATTTTTTTTTTTTTTTTTTTTTCAAACGTAAATTTATTTGCTGTTAAACAGGAGAAGAATTCAATAGGTTATAATTTTTGAGATGTATTGAAATTTATTTTTGATTTAATAATTGGTTTATCAAAGTATAAAATTAGAGAAACCGAGTTTGATGTTCAATAGTGATATTGATAAACAATTTAATTGAATAGATTCATATCTGCGTAAATTTGTAGATATTGAAACAAGTTTTTTATGACATAAAAAAGTTAATAATGTATTTTAATTTATATTTCAATAAATAAACGTTGTAATTTTATTAAATTGCAATTATAATTCATGTAACAATGTATAAATCAATATTTTTAAATTTATTCAAAAATTCAAAATTTCGAATGCAAAATGCATAATCATTAAAATATTGAATTGAAATTAACATTTTCAAAAGGATTGATACATAACAGCGCAAATATTAATTAATTAAACAATAAAGGAAAAACTCAAATCATCGATAAATTCATTCATTCAACGGTCGTCTTTAATAAAAGTAAAAAAATGTATAGTTCTCATCGTCCATATAAAAGAGCAAAGTCGAGTTTTTTCTTCTCGAGTTCGATGTTCAACGAGTATTTCGATGAAGCGCGAGGGGGTGAAAACCAAAGCTTTGATAAGGAATGAGATAAACTTACGTCGAATCGAGGCGGCGCCAACTCGGCGCACGTCGCTTTTTTCTTTTCCTCCTCCTCGCGTTGGTCATCGTCGTCGTCGTCGCCGTCGTCGTCGTCGTCGTCGTTCTCGCTGGCGCTCGACTACTGGACGATTATGTGCGGCGCCGAGAACAGCACCGCCACCGTAGCTATCAGCGTGAACAGCGTGAACGCAAACAGGCAACACCTGCGATTTGCAATCGACGCGCGTATAATTATCCTCCGCTTACGGTTTCGTTATCGGTATATATATATATATATATATATATATTGTTGGCAGACAATCAGGCGAAATAATCGTACTAAATTTTCTTAGGATTATAACGATAAAGCTTCGCGCGCTCACCTGTCGACGACCATGGCGGCGAATTTCCAATCGCTTATTATCTCGGCCTCGATGTCGGACTTTTTCATGCGACTCGTTATGAACTGCAGCTCTTTAAGGATCGTGTGGAGCTCGCGCTGCGTGCCGCTGAGCGGCAGCGACGCCGACGTCTCCTCGACCGTCGTTGGCCGCGCCGACAGCGGCGTCCCGTACAACGATCTAACAATCATGCATCGAATTAATAATTCGTTAAAATAAATTTTATTTAAATAATTTAACGATACGGTAATTATTTTTAATGGCTGAAAAATAAAGGACAAATTTTTACGATTAAACACGATTTATTGTTGTTTTATCATTTTGTTAATAAATGCAATAAAGATTAAAATAAAGATTAAAATAAAGATCGAAGAAATTACCTAATGTAGCTGGAGGCGGGGTTCTGACTGCTATTTACGTGACGAAAATCGTCGTCTATATCTAGGACGTTTGCTAATAGGCTCTTGCTGCTCCTCTCCTGGAGCTCGAGTTCCTTCATGCGATTGCTTATGAGAATCGTCTTTCTCGTGATCTTCTTACCCGGACGGTCCATCCTTAATATCCAAGGCAGCCATTGTAGGAATACCGTCTTCGTCTGGCGAAAACCAATGATAAAACCCTTTGCTTACTGGTCTTATCCCAGGATTTATTTCTTATCTAATATACGTCCTTTCTCTCTTTTCGCATCGGGACGGATTGTTCTACTGGATTAATCTACGGTAACGCGCGTATGTCGCTTTGAAAAATAATCTTTTTTCCTTTTTTTGCCATTTTTAATCAATCTTAAAGTTATTAAATTTATGAATGAAAACTAATATTTTATTTTATTAGTAAAATCGTATACCAAAAATTTATCATTCGCATACAGTCGGAATAAAAAAATTAGCCAAGATATATCGCAAATTTTTCATTCTCGAAAAATCGACGACTTACAGGCTATTTGCGTACGCTGACACGCCATTGGCATTTCGCACACGCGACACTTTAATTTACGCGACATCGAGAGGAGAAAGAAGAGAGCAAAGTCAGTCGTGAAGCAAATCGTTCGGAAACTCGTTACGAAATTCCGTGAACAGGTTATATTCGCTCCCGAACTTTGATCTTCACTCCTCGAGTACGAGAGGTTTAAAAGAGAGTAAGAGAGAGAGAGAGAGAGAGAGAGAGAGAGAGAGAGAGAGAGAGAGAGAAAGATAGTGAGAGGGGGGGGGGGGGTGGGGGGAAGGAGGAAGGGAAAGAAGAGGATGGGAACGAATTTAATCAGCGAGCACTTACCCAATTCGGCATCTCGTAATTGTCGGGCTTACGGTGATGGAAGTTAAGGACGAGGACGGTGAGCACGACGCTGCTCGCCACCATGAACATTATGCAGTTGAAGTAAGTTCCTGAAAATTCCCGTCACCACCAACACAGCACCGCCGTAGTCCGCAATGAACGCGGAAATATACGTCGAGTCGGCGTTGTTCCAACGCGAGGACGGATTTTGTTACGTTGGTGGTTTAAAAGGGAGAGAGAGAGAGAGAGAAAGAGAGAAGGCGATTAGTCATGCGAATTGACCTATAGACTTCTCCGTCAGGCTTTTTTTTTTTTATATATATAAAAAAACCGATGGAATTTTTTTTTTTTTTTTTTGATTTTATTTAAAAATATTTTATTTGCCAATTCCAACGATTTTTCATTACTTTAAATCTGCGGAGAGTCTCGAAAGGAGAAAAAAACAAAACATACAAGGTGTCGAAGAAAGCTCGTCATTTTTTTGGAGCGTAATTTATCCTTTGCAAAGCCAACATTTATTCAAACAAATTTATTCTTAATCACAGCCACATAGCTTAATAACGCATAAATTTCACCCCAAAAATGCAGTTTATGCTTAGCTCGAGCTTTTCTTTCTTCACTATGGATCTAGTGATTTTATAAGAGTTTTACAGTTATTTAAGTAATATTTTTAAAACACTAACGCACATCTCTGCGCCCCATACACTCAGTCAGTCTCACTGGTGGGCTCAAATATTAGTTCGGAAGATGAAAAGAAAATAATCATCGAGCTACGTCAAAAATTATATTCGCCAGTCATACGCGGCGGATTTCAAACGAAGACACAAACATTTAAACGCGACGGCTTTCTCGAGAAGAGAATTCTTATTTTTTCATCGTTTCACTCTAATATAGGAATAATTTTTTCTTTAGATTACTGAAAATTAACGATGAGTTTAAAGTAATCAAGAATAATTATCCTTTTCATTAGAAAAATATTTGTACGGCTATTCCATTGGAAATAAAATAAAATTTCAAATAATAGATCGAAAATTAACTTTCAAGCTACTCGGTAAATTTTATTTTACTAATCCAATGTAACGTTTCAAATATTTAACGACTAAAATTCTCGACATGATAAAGCCGCGAGGTAAAGCTAGAATGATTTAAAGAAACATTAAGACAGAAAGAAAGTTATGCATATTAGACTGGACTACGAAGGCATATTATATATACACGCACATAAAAACAATGTATACTACGACGAGTAGAACGAAAAAAAGAATTAAAGCGCCGGGGCAAGCAAAGTGAATTACTTACTTTGTGTTTGTTGCATTAAAGCGAGAAAAAAATATCGTTTATTACATGCATTTATATATACATAGACGCTCTCCTCTCTCTTTCTCTTCTTTCTACGGCAATGCGGCAGATAAAAGAATGAGATGAAGAGAGAGAGAGAGAGAGAGAGAGAGAGAGGGAGAGGAGGGGAGAGAGCGAACGCGTACAACACTTATAGGAGCATATGACTCGAGAGGCGAAAAGTCCAAATACAGCTATACATTTTGGTCCATGCATGCACTGTAAAAACGTTAATTTTTTTTTTTTCCTTTATTCTTTTTTCGAGTTTCATTTAGCAAATGTACATTTATTTATTTATACTTACACATACGTAAACAAAACATATGTAGCCAACTTCATGCAACAATTAACATTTTACATTAAATATAGTAACGTACACTTATATATGTATGTATACATTATTAATATTAATCGTATGTACACGTGCAACACTTGACGTCGAATACATGAAAAAAGCTGTTCAGAGCTTGTGTGTGGCTTAACAACTGTCGTGCGTTTAGATAAAATTAATCGACAGTCTGTGCCCTGCGTGTTTACCTTTGCACAAATATACGTATATAAAGGCACGAGCAAAGTTCGTATACACGATATAATATATCGGATGCTGTTATATCGAGTCGCGTGCAGATAAAAGATTCGGCTTTATGTTTAAACGGATAAAAAAGATAAAGAAGCCGTGATACCAAAAGCTAACGCGCAAAGATCGTCTTGTAATAAAAATTTATTTATGCACATGTAAACGAGCGTAAAAAAGATTCGGCGCGTATATGCATGGACGCATCGTTCAAAGCCGTGTGTCAATTTATACAGAGCGCGACAACGACGACCATTGAACGTAAGCTTTGGGCTTATTATATGTATACGTCTAAGCAAGCATGCATTAATCTATTTATATATATATATATTTGTATGTGTGTGTATAATATATACACTGGAGGGACGTGTGAATATGTGAAAGGATGCATGTTCGAAAAGACGTTGTCACTTTTCAATACATTTATGTAAATGTACAACGATATTAACATTAGTGGTTAAATAAAATTAATTACAATATGAGCACAGAGTTTGAAAAAAAAAAAAAAAAAATTAATTATGCTTAGGTGACTCGAATTTGCCCAATGTCTTTGCAATTAATCCAAGTCGACGTGCACATTTCCAAGTAGACTTTTTCGTATATTTAAAACACGTGTACTTGTATATGTGTGTGTATGTGTATGTGTGTGTGTGTGTGTTTATGAGTCTTTGTTTACATGTTTGCGTAGTCAATGCCGTAAAATGTTTAATACGTTTAAAATGCAAAATCTTTTGAGGCGCGGTATGAAAAAACAAAAACAAAAACAATAAACAAAAACAAAAATTTTACAAAAATATGCTACAACGCGCGAGAAATGGTGAAAAGGGCAATTAGCGAATTGTAGTGCACTTGTGCAATTACTTTTTAATTGAGTGTCCAATAATGTGTACATTGTCTAGCTGTGTGAAAATCGCTGCAGCGTTCGTATCTGCATACTTTCCATTTATTTGTTTCACTTTAAAAATAAATAAAAAAAATAAAAGAAAAACAAAACAAACGACGCGTTGAATATTCGCCAGGCGAGCGAAAGTAACGCGGCAAAGTAAATTCAATCGGAGTTATTGTATTTTTCACAGAGGTTGGTCGAATTTTTATCCCGAGAAACGGCCAATGATTCCATTTTAAAAGCGGCAATGCTTTTCGTATTATGCAAAAATTCACGATCAAAAGTTCTTTAGGAGGCGCCGAGTAAATTTATTCGAGCTCTTTCTACTCGAGCGCAAACCTCTCGCTCGCTTTCGCGGTATTGAAAAAGTTTAAGCGTACCAACCTGCTCGCTTTATTCAGTAATCGTGGATATCATACAAAATAACGACGTGGTACGGGGCATGCATAATCCATCGAGTCTAATATTCGTTTCTCCGGCATAATCCAATAATCTAAAGAGGCTAAAAGTAAACTCGACGCGCGTCTCAGCCACGTCCATCCATTCAAGTTTCTTCGGTGGACATTTTTACCGAGCTGGTTAAAGCCCCGTGCCGACACCACACACACACACACACACACACACACACACACACACACACACATACACACAGACACACAGACACACAGACACACACACACATATATATATATATATATATATACACACACCAGCGGCTTTACTTCGGCATAAAGTAGCTAAATCGAATTAGCGGTTAAATTATGCAGAACGCATAGTACGCCGGCCGCCGATTCGAGAGCGGAGACGGGCGAATGACGAGCAAGAGAGAGAGAGAGAGAGAGAGAGAGAGAGAGAAAGAGAGAGAGGGAGGGAGACAGAGATAGTGATATAGAGTTTAGGCGAGGATGAACTCTCGAGAGAAAGCTAATTAATACCCACACGTACACACTCTCTCGCACACGTAGAGACGTAGAGGCGGTAGATTGAAATTTCGATGCGGACGGGCCGACGTCAATTGATAATGAGTCGCGAAAATAGTCGCGTACCGTGTAAACCGTACACCTGCCCATGAATACCCGAAACCGTTGCGCGCCAACCGACGAGCTGGAAACCCAATGAGACTCCTCCAACGATGGAGATCGTTTTTCTTTACATATTATTTTTTTTCTTTTTTTTTTTTTTTTTCACATACTATTACGTGAAAATAAATAAAATTATCATTTTTTCGTTGTATATGAAAATTATAAAGAAAATCCCCGTTGGCGTTTTGGATTATCGATAGCCAGGGTATGTAGGTATATTTTGTATCGTTGAGTGACGGGTGCTCGTGACATCGAGGATAGTTTAATATTTAGCCCTTAATCAGCCTTAAGCTGCACTGGTATTATTAACAAACTTGTCAATGCTTTAATAATATTTCTTTATCAATACTCCAATGTCTCTGCAAATGTTTAATGATTAATTTGAAACGTTCTATAGCGACGTTGAATTGTAAAGTTGAAAGCGGAGATGTGACAATGAAATATCGGTATAAATCTTATAAAAACTGTCGAGAATTTAACGTCGATTCGTTGTAGCTATAGATATTTTAAAAATAACTTGATTAATTAATCCTCGTAACGAAGATAAGCCACGAAATTAACGATTCGAAGGCACCTTTTGAAAAACCATTCCAAAAGAACATTCGTCCGTATCCAGGAGAGTAGAAAGCTTCTCTCCGAAAAATTCCCGGCGCCAATGAAATTCTATAAATCCCGGTGAATATTAACGCGCGACGGAATAATAAGAAGAGAGATGGAGAGAAGTGACAAAGGTTATTTAATATTGGCGGGGAGGAGAGATGGACAGACGTTCCCCGGTGTTCGCGTGCAGCTGCGCATTTTCGAGGATCGATCTAGCGCAGGCCCTTCGAGTTGTTAATGTTGCGATGCTGCGATGGAACCGAGTTGGGATGGGAGAAAACTTTAGTTTGTGTGTGTGTGTGTGTATGCGTGTATGTGTGTTTAGACACGGTTTGTTGTGGGTTGTAGCTTTGAAAAATTCACGGCTCGATTCGTGGAATGCGGGATTAAGGTGAGATCGGTTCGATCGATTATCTACCGATATGCCGTTTGGTCTAGCGCTCTGGGTTTGCTCTACTTTCTGAGCTTTTAAAATTTAGCGCGCTTCGTGGCTTTTCCGTGACGCTTAAACCAAAAAGAGAGATAGATTTTATAAAACGTTGTGTGGAAGAAATGATGTATTTTTATCGCCGTGTTTTATCCTCGATCAACGCAAATAGCGACGAGCTTTACTACGTGATTCAAGCATGGGAGGTTTGAAACAACGTGTTATTGTTGTATAGACTATTTTATAAATCTTTTTTTTTTTTTTTTTTATGCGCCAGTACATAAATTATTTGACTTTTATTATAATAAAGTTACGATCAGCAACGAAAATAAAGCTCGTCGCATGTAAAATTTGAATTTTTGAATGTAATTGGTTAATCAGATTATCATCCGATTCTTGATTTATCATTTAAACGTACCGTTTCAAAATTTCTGACGAGAACAATGGAAAATTGACAAGAGTAAAATTCCGTGCTCTGTCGCTTTTGCTTTTCATTAGTCGATTATGTTGAATCACACCTAAAATATCGTTACCATAAACAATTAAAACAAAAATGAATAACCAATGAAATTTACGCCCTTCCGATACGCCATTCATTTACGCTCTAGGTTTGAGAAAAATTCAACCAGCGTCATCGGTATACCTAATATTATACGTGTCTTTGTTTCGTATCTCGCGAGGGCGCGTTGAGATTTTTTTTTTTTTTTTTTTTTTTTTTATTAAGAGGCCGTCGGTGAAAAGAAACCCGGCAGATAAAAAGTTATCGGGAAAGTGAGTTTATGCAGGGGAGCGTCTTTTTGCCTTCGCGGCTCTTTTTTAATTTCCGTCCCTCGCGCCGCTTTATCGGAGATTCTCTTTTACTGTCTCGTCTTTTTTTCGTTGTTCCGGTCGCGCCGTCACTTTTTGTCAAAGTCTATGACGACGTTAACGATCTCTCGATACTTTAGTTAGGCGTTCGTCTTTTTCTTAAGGTGCTCGCTTCTTTTATTTATTATTATTTATTTATTTTTTTTTTTCATTCACAACCTTCAGCGATAACTATTCGATCGCTTTATATTTTCGCTCGAGATGGAAATATAACGAGTGACTCGCTCGATGGCGACTGATTTTTATTATCGGATAGGTTTTATTAATTTTGACGTAGCCTTTCGTGAAAAGCTCGTTGAAAGTTTTGAAACGCGTCAACGTTTTGCCTTGTCATTTTAAAATTTCAGCCTCTTATTTTAAAAGAATACGTTCGATCTGACATCGTTTACAATATTTTTTTTCTTCTTCATGTTCTATTTTTCTAAAGGAAAGGAGCAGATGTCTTCCCTTTAAAATAACGACTTTTAAAAAAGCCGTTACATAGACACGGTTATTCATAAATTATTATATATCGTAACCGTTGTTTATGTAGTTTTTTACATGTTTAAACTATTTAAAATTTTTAACAAAAAATAAAAACGAGTATCTTTCGCTCTACTCGCTCTATTTTCGACATTTGAAAGAGAAAGAGAAAGAGAAAGAGAAAGAGAGGAGATAAGGAAACGCCAACGGTCACTGCACTTAATTAGCCTCTCCGGGGTAAACACAGCAGCGCAGCCGTGTTTCTCCAACTTGGACAATTTCTTTTTTCTCTTTTGTCATCCGATTGAAGTAAGAGAGAGAGAGAAAGAGAGAGAGAGAGAGAGAGAGAGACAAAGGAGAAGCTCGAGGCCGTGCGTCTCATAATCTCTTTTGCCTCCCGGTTCCTCTTCCTGCTACTTCTTATTCCTCTATCTTGCTCCTCTTTTTCTTTTCTTTCGTTCTCTTTCCCTTACCAGCCACTATACCGTTGCACTACCATCCTTTGAGAAAACAACTTGCTTTTCGTCTTACTTGGCTGTGGTCTTTTTTTTCCCTCGAGCCTCGAGCTAATTTTTAAGGTCGCTATCGAAAATAAGACTCGGTAATTTTTTCTGTCCTAGAATATTATTTTTAGGTATACTAGTGACTTTCGCATAATAAAATTATGGATGTAAGATATCAAGTTCGAAAATCGGATAAAATAATCTCGACGACGATTAAATAAAAATAATCGTAAATATCATCGAATATAATACGAGAGCATCGTTAAATTAACGATAGAACGTTAAACAAGCGGTTCTACGTAAACACATTCGGTTCGCAATCTTCATCGGCCTCCGATCGATCGCAGAGAATATGGCAACGCGTTCGTGTCCCAGCGCGCGATTTCTCACGCACATGTTAAACCGCAACCGAGAAATTAATTTCTGCGGCGAGTTGCTCACGATCGTGTGAACCCGCGGCCTTTTCCTAGTCCCACTTCGAAAGATAATCAACGCGTTGATATGCGCTCTCCTTTGACGTCCTTTATATTCTCTAGATATATACCATATATGGAAATTTCATTGAATTACATATGAGACTTTTATACTTTTTGCTAGTTCTAGATCACCGTAATTTTGAACAAAGGGAATAAATTAAAGATTGCACGACTTCGTTGGAATAATGAAATAGTTAACATGTAAATAAAATCAGCCCTGGAAAGTATTGTTTGAAATAAGTGAAAAATACGGCTTATTCAACGTTAATTAAATGTTTACTAACGAATGAATCATTAAAAGTTAAACAAACTTTTTCACGCTCGGCGCTGTGTTTTTCAAACTTTGTTACAAAAATCCTTTTTCTATTAAAATACAAGAGAAAGAGTGAGTGAGAGAGAGAAGAAAAGTTTTAAAAAAATGACGAACAAAAAAAAAAAAAAAACAAGATTTTTAACTCGTTCCTTGTTGATTTACCTCTTTCATCGTTCAGCTATTTCACAAGTTTTGAAAATTCGATTTCTTACGGTCAATAACTGCCGATCGCCCTTTTTAATTAGCAGCGATTTAATAGCAACGGCTGCGACGTCGAATCGATCATCAATTAGCGCGATTTAAAGTTCCGTTCTTTAACGACGTATGACTAAAGGTAAGGGACAAAGGAGAAACCAAAAAAAAAAAAAAAAAGAAAGGCTCGACACAGGAGAGAGAGAGAGAGAAGGTTTAAAGTGCTTCGCTCACGACGAGTTTTTGTCCCGCCGCAAAAGGTCCGAGGAGGGCTTATCTGCTTTTCAAAGGCATCGCGCGCCGCCGAGATTAGAAGAAATGTAAAAGAGTTCACTCCTCGAGGGAGGATCACCTCGACGAACGACGACGAAAAAAAGAATTGGGTCAACGGAAAGTTCGCCCGACGCGTAAAGTTACCGCGGATCAATTATTTCTCCGACTGTAGTTTTATTTCTTTCTCTTTCTCTTTCTCTCTCTCTCTCTCTCTCTCTCTCTCTCTCCTTTTTTTTACTTTATTTATTACGTTACTTTCACGTTTTCGGCAAGAAAGAAAAGTCCGATACGCATTTTTCAATTTAATTAACCGCATGTGTACGAGTTTTCGTCATCGGCTATAAGCCAATAATTAAAGATTCGCGGATTCCTTTTTACGGTTATTGAGAAACTTTCACGAAGGAGAAGTATCAGCCATTTGTAATTCCGATTGGAAAATATATTAAAAATTTTAATCGACGACTCGTCCAAGTTTATAAATCGGTAGAAAACCGAGAAAAGATTTAAAAACTTGTGAGAGTTATTGACAATTATTATAATGCATTATTAAAGATAATTATGTTTACCGGTTATTAAAATAAGTTTTAAAATTTTTCGTACACAGTATCGATTTACTCAATATTGCGTTCTAAATTTCTATATTAAATATCAATGCGAGCGTAAAAGCATCTCGAAAACTCGATACGTTTACCTATTAATATTTTCAAACTATTCGTCCCCGCAAAAAATTACGAATGCGTAAAATTTTGAAAGGACGCTCGATGGAGAAAGAAAGTATATAGAATCGAATAGATTATATAGAAAATATATAGAATCGAATAGACTCTCTAGCCAGAGGCTATGTATTATGAATGGCTTTGTCAAGCAACGTACGCGTAGTCCTCGTTGTATACGGTTTCAATGCGCTCGACGGGGCGCAAAAAGCGCTCGCGCGTATATAGTTTCCTCTCTCTCTCTCTCTCTCTCTCTCCCCCTTTCTACCTCTCTCACTCTTTCTCTTGGCGAAATCAGAGAGCCATGAGATAATCCAGTCAATGGACCCGGCCGTCCATTTTAAATGACGTTGGTAATCGAATTACTTGCGATTTTCACCGTATCGACGATGGATTCATTGTCGCTTTATATTCTCTTTTTTTCATTTTCTCTACATTTGACTTTTTAAGCGGCTCGTCGCATTCTTTTCTCCCGTGCAAGCTTTGTTTCGGCAAATTTTTTACGCGCTACTCTTTATGCTCGCGCGTTCAATGCAATGTAATCTACTGATTTTTAGTTTAATGCTCGAATTGTTTCTTTAATGGAAATACATTTTGTTTGGATCGATTTTTACAGCAGCTGTATTGTTTTTTATAAAAATTTATCACTTGTTTTTTTTTTTTTTTTTTTTTTTTTTTTCTCTAAATAAATTTATATTCATTAGAAGTAAATCGTAAAATATTATAACACCAATTTTTACTTTTGACAATATGTTGAAACTATAATTTAATTGAAAAATAGCAGAATTTCATAAGCCCTTTTCGGCGTTTGATATCCAAGAGAGTAAGGGAGAGAGATAGAAAGAGAGAAAGCGGAGAGACGAAATTGCATTTTGGAGTATGTAATCAACTGCTCCGTGAGGCAAAGGCAAACGTCTCGCAGTGGCGAAACAGGACTGAAACAATTATTCATCCTCCGATGGACTTTGAGCCGTTTTGCGGCTAACCCTGTCAACATCTAGCCCACAACTGCAATTGAATTGTTCTTCTTCCTTCTTTCCTTTATTCTACAAATAAAACTTTCAATTTAAACTGTACCTTATTGTTTCGAAAATGGAGTTTTCCACCAATTCGGAAATTCGAAACAAGTAACGTTCTTTTTTATATATTTGCAATTACGTTTAACATAAGAACGTGCATTTTGGTAAAACTATTTAAATCTCAATTATTTAAAAAAAAAATCTCGTTAGAACGAAACCAGCGACGAAAGTCGTCTTGTTGAAAAATCGACGGATTAAAAATGAGATATATAAGTCGGACGTTTCGCGGAAAGAAAATTTCGGGTTGATTTTTACGAGTTGCACGGATAGAGTTCATTCATTTCTCACAAAGAGGATTCATTTCTCGAGTCCGAATTCGCGGGCCGTTTCTAGTCTATCTTTTGCGGCTAACCGTCATATTGCTGGGCGCAGCTCCGATCAAAAAATCCCGAGAGTAACCGCAGCAATTTCAAGTGAGAGAGAGAGAGAGAGAGAGAGAGAGAGAGAGAGAGAGAACGAGAGAGAAAGAGATATCGCTCTTCTGTCGATTTAATTGGAAAGTTTTCATCTACGCGAACGAGTTACGTACAGATATAGATGTATATGGATAAATGATATAGGTATAACCCGAGGCCATATTGTATATTTCGGGGATGCATTTTCAAAGTAACAAAACCGAGAGAATATTCTGTAACCTTGTTTCGTGTACGTGACAAAGAGAATATTTCGGGAATTTGAGATTAATAATGAAGTTCATTTCCCATGAATAATGTTTACCGTTTTAAAAACTTGTTACATATCCAAGAATTTGATATTTTAAAAAAATTCTTTGTAAAAATGACAAATTTCCAAAGTGCATAAAATTTATTTGGTCGACGATGAAAATGAAAGGAAAAAAAAATACGATTGAAAATATCATAATCGTATACTCGCAAAATCAAAAAAGTGCCATCGAGTAAATAAAAATTTTTTTTTTTTTTTTTTTTTTTCTTGGTTTTTTATTTTCGATTCAATCCATCGATAAGTTGAAAGAAAAAAAGGAAAAAAAAAATGTTAGCGCGCGCGCATCGATATATATTCTACCGGTTCGGCGCGCGCAAATTTTACTTTTGATGATTTAGAACTTTAGATTCACGACTCAAAAAAAAAAAAAAAATAAAATAAAATAAAATAAAAAAACAGTCGTTTTTCTACGTTCCATATATAACGATCGAAATAAATTTTCGGATACATCGGCGTACGTCGGCAAAATAAAAGTTATGGAGGGGAAAAAATTTAAATCAAAATGAAAATTCGACGTTTCGAGATTTATTCTAAATTAGTCGCTTAAAGCGTTGTTACTTGTGTTTGAAGTAACGTTACTTTGTTATTTAATATTATTTTTTTTACAATAATTCATCTCAAAGCTTTAAATTCGAAACTCGCCTCGTATATAAAGTTCGATTTAAATTCACAGACGTATATGTAATGTTAATTCAATATTAGCGTTCAATTTGATAAAAAAAAAAATAATAAATTAACAAAGATCGAATTGAGAGGGACGAAAAATTTCAAGTCCGCGTCCTTGACGCGGCACAGAAGTAAGCTGCATCCAAAGGAAAAATCTTTATTTTACAGCTCGCGAGATGAGATAAACGAGAGCTGTGGTTAAGGGCGTTAAGGGAATAACCGGGAGAAAAAACGATGTTAATCCGCTGTAATTTAAAGTTATGTCGCGGTTATAGTTTAATTTTATATTCCCAGTAGCTGACGACGATGATGAAAACGTCATATCGCGGCTGCGCTCGCCCGTCTTTTGCAAGCGAGCGATTTCAATTATCTTACCAATTTCGTTCTATCGTTTTAAATGCACTTTAAATGTTTTCGCGCCCGGGATTTTATAGCGATATTTGTCCTCGGGAAATTAATAATATGGAAATGTAGCCAGAGCTTGAAAAGTTTTCATATCTAATTTTTAATTAGTACGTCACGGTTATATTGCTCGTGTCACATAAATTGTCCATTAAATTATTAAATCTCCGGATGAAAGAAACTTTCGCGACGATTATTTTTAAAAATAAATCTCATTAAAAGTAAAGGGTAATAATTAATATAGAAGAGATGAATTTAAAAAAAAATTTACCTTTACGAATTGAAGGTATAATATTATTGCCATCGTCGAGGAAGATAAAAAGTACATTCTTATAAGTTAGACAATCGCACAGCAACATTAACATTAAGAAGTTTCGTTATATATAAATTCCACATAAATTAACAAAGCCGCAATAAAAGCCACCGATATAAAATGTATCGCTTGAGCTTAAAGTTTAAACTTTTTAAAATGAAGATTCGGACCATTGATCTCTTTTCGCATAATGCGTCGCGATCTCGTGAGAAATTGGTCTTTTCTCGGTCGCTTCCAGCGATATTACATTGGGGATTGGAATCAAAGTTGAAGCACGGAAGAGAGAGAGAGAGAGAGAGAGAGAGAGAGAGAGAGAGAGAGAGAGAAGGTAGAGAGGGAGATATTAAATAAAGTGCTCGAGAGCGCGTGGAAAATGGAAGGATTTTTAAAAATTTTGCGCGTCATCTTGAAAGAAGATAATAGTAAAACGTTTTATCGATAAAATTAATTTTTCATGTTCTCGCACAAAAAGTGTTTGCGACATGAAACTCTAAAAAATATCGGACCGAAAGCCATTAAAAATTTTCGATATACAGAAACTTATGTTTTATCTCTGTAAATTTCGAAATTTTTTTTTTTTTATTTTTTTTATTTTTATTATTCGACAGTGAAAATGCGTACACGAAAAATATTTCAAACTAACCAGTTTATAAAATATTTGTTATATCTCGAAAAAAAAAAAAAACTGTGAAAAATGTAAAATTTTATACGAACAATATTTTTCATAAACTTTTTTCGTTTGACTGAAAAAAAAAAAAAAAAAAAAAAAAAAAATAATATAAAACAACGAAATGATTGAAAAAGTGATTACAAATATTTTTTCGTAAATTTAATCGTAAATTTAGTCTCAAAACCGTTGTTTGTATATCAAAACAAAATCAGAAACAATCATCACTAAAATTAAAACCATTGAAATTATTAGTTTCTTCTACTCACAACCAATTATTATTACGCAGTAATAAAAAATTTATAGCTCGCATAATTTCCTCATCTTTATTACCAGCTAGCAGCATCTAAGTTTTCAAATAAAACCTCCACCGTAAACCAGCTAAATTTCTAAAATGTTTATGATCGTTAACACACGATTATATATGTGTATATATAATCGTATATACCCAGCGAATTATGAAATATTTCGACGCGACGTACGATTCTTGGAAATTAAATCGGTAAGCAGCCCATACCTCTACGCGTAATAATCCATAGGATGGAGATGGGGGGAGGAGGGGTAACCGGTCGTAGTTTACGGGCAGTAAATTTGTGCCGCGTTGTGCGTTAATGTTAGCGTTAGGATCGATAAACGCAACGAGATCGACGGTATCGTTTACGAGTCGGCGCTCGTCGTGATGGCGAGGATATTATTTGCTTTTTCGGATTTAACTTTTGTTAGATTATTAATTTAACAGGAGGAAAAGGTTTCTTGGAAGTTTCGTTGCTTTATAGCAAGAACAAAGACTTTAAGTTAGCGTCGAGAGTTGAGAGATGAATAAGTTAAGAATTTGATGCAAAGTTCGCTTAAGATTGTTGTACAAACAAAAATTTGAAATACGACGAAGGCAAGTTAACTCGAAAGTGCGCGCTTCCGTGAAAAGCCGAGGTCTATCCACGTCCAGGAGTTTGTTGTCTACGCGTTGAAAGACTCGGACATATGCGGCACCGTATCTTACTTTGAGATTCGTCCGAATTTAAACGGTAATTAAAAGGGCATTAAAAAGTCATGCTCCGACTTGGCTGAGCTAACGAGCTAACCGCGGGCGATCCTCACTGTCTCTCTCTCTCTCTCTTACTCAGTCTCGCTTACTCACTCTCGCACGTACCGAGTAAACCTTGCGTCGACTGGCAGCGGGCCAATATTCTACCAAATGAATCCCGCGAGGGCATGTCCGTTCTCTCTCTCTCTCTCTCTCTCTCTCTCTCGTACCCGGAAAAAAGCTAGAGCAGTCCATTAGAGATGAGAAAAGCACTGCTAACTGCTTTAGCTAGGGGGCTTCTTTTTACGAGCGAGCCTCTCGGCTGTTTGCCTTTCGTGTACACTCGTTTAATGATCCCCCCCTCTCCCACTCCCTTTTAACGTATACGAGTGTATATTTTTATATACGTAGCGCACCTCGGTAAATCAACCGCCCGTTGACGAAAAATAGAGTGAGAGTGAGAGAGAGAGAGAGAGTGAGGCAGAAAGAAAGAGAGAGTGAGTAAGAGAGAAAAAAAGAGGAGAAAAATAAGATTTACGGACTCGAGCGAAGAATCGACGACGTTGTTCTTAATTGGCGTATCTAACGGTTTGACGTCCGAAGCTCGCTCTAACGATGAAATACGACCGAAAAATTTTTCTGATAATTGTAAAGCCGGTAATCGAGGAAATCATCTTTTGATTCTTCTGTTTTCCGTATAAATTTCGGAGCATTTATGGAGTTTGGATTGTTTGCTCCCTCACTTTCGATGAGTTATCGCATTCTGCGATCTCTTGCGAGATACAGAGCCAACTTATGATGGAAAAATTATAAGACAGCTTTTTGCTTACGGAGCTTTTCTTACGATTTATATACGTATTTCCGCATTCTACACGTATATGTTTCTTTTTTCTTTCTCTTTTTTTTTGGTTTCTCAAAGGAAAAAGAAAGAAAAGAAATTATTAGTGCTACCAAGAATACTCTATCGAAATGATGTTTTTTAATAAAAAATATTGATTTAGATTTAAAAAAGAAAAAATCGAAATTGAAAATTAAAAAAAAATTAACAACGTTGATTCAGACGTGCGACGTCGATTGCATCTAATCAAATTCGCGATCATTCCAATTGAATTCGATGAGTTATTTTACTGAAATTATCAATTGTTTCGTTCGATGAAATATTTATTTCATAAAAACAGCGATACTTACAATAAATTTCGCGTGATTAAAGTTCTGATTGAAACTCGCGTAAAAAATAATCGAAGAAAAAAATGATGGAAAGAAAGGGAAAAGAAATAATTTTCTAGTCTCTCGATGTCGCGCTTTCAATATTAGCTTTCGCAAAAGCGTCGTTTAATAAGTGTAAATAATAGAGCGAAAAAACAGTAAATCATACGACAAAATAAAACTATGACAAAAAAAAAAAAAAAAAATAGGCAATCCGCGTTACCAGAAATCTGCCGGCGATGAAAAATCCGTGCGCGCGCGCGACTCCAAAGTAATTCAGAATCGTAATTGAGTACTCGCTAATTAAAATTGTTTAATAGAAAATCGGCGCTGTGAAAATTTTCATTCAAAGCGTATTTATAAAATTTTTCCCATTTTTTTTTTTTTTTTTTTTTTTTCCACCTTTTATTAAAGCTCATCAAAGCCGACTAACAATGATTCAAGCTAGGAGAACACGAAAGTGTCGATACTAATAACTCGAATTTTTTTTTTGATGAAATTATTTTCATCCTTACGCGTACGATTGAAAAAAATAAAAAAGAAAATTGTTAAATTTTATCGACGTTTATTTTTCGTATCAGCTATTCGCAAAAAAAGTTGCCGTCGTATAAAAAGTTCGTCCTAATATTGCATCGAGTATTAATCCAATGCTTCGTCGTTGAATTCGCGCAAACGTCCAATTTATTAATTCCGTACATCAAATCGAAAACTTTTCGCTTCGATATCGTAAACAAAAATTAATCAACTCATTGCGCTCCCGGTAACATCGTTCAGTCGAAAAAATAACTCGCGCCTCGAAAAAAAAAGAAAAAATAGCGGAATGAAATAAGTCAAGGCGCGCAAGGACGCGTCGAACGTTGCCGCTTCTATGAAGTAATTCAGTTGCGCTAATTAAAGCGAGTCCACCGCGCTAATTAAAATCGCAGTCCGGCAGCTCGGATAATTAAAGTCGTAATCAGAGAAAAATAGTCGTGAAAGGACTATTAATTTATCGTCGCGTAAAAGGAGAGAGAGAGGATCGAGTAGGAAATATTTGGAAGGGAGTGTATTTTTTTTTCTTTCACTCACTGCGGGAGAATAATTGAGTTGAAGAAGACTAACTCTTTGGCAATGTAGAGTCTAAAATATTTTAGAACGGCGTTAGCTTCTATTTGTAATTCGAGATTATATTTGGATCGTTGCGACGAACACTTTGAAGAAATGTTTGATAAGCAAGCAATTTTTTATAAAACATTTATTAGAAACACGCGTGCACGTGTGTTTAATAACGAAATCTCGATAACTGAATAAATTTTCATCCTTTGGCAGTAACTACGAAATGAAGGCGCTTTTCGTATATGCATATGGATATTCTCTCATAGATTTTACATCAACTTTGGTAGCACGCCGAGGAGAAATAAAGTTTCCAAAGCGCGGGTGTATCAGTTTTGTCATCGATATATATATATATATATATATATATATATATATATATATATAAATATGCACATAAACTCTCGGTACTTTGCCTTCGGAATATTATGCCACCTGACCCGATCGAGTGAATTTAAGGTTGGGACGCGATTATTTTTCATCGTTTTGTAGAGGGCTTAAGTTTGGCTGGATAATTTATCGTCTTGAATTTCGAAGCGGATATCTTGCGTTACATTTTTCACCGAGAAGAGAGAGAGAGAGAGAGAGAGAGAGAGAGAGAGAGAAAAGGAGAAAGAAAGCGGCGTACATCGAGTTTGCTTAGCTTGAAACGAAAAAGTATTAAATTATTATAAAGTAGAAGCGTTGCGCGAAGCATAAATAATTAGTACAACGCGCAGCTAGTAACGTTTTATTTTCTCGCGCGTAAAGGTTAATTATGTCCCTATAGCATAAGCGCATACACGAAGTTTATATTTTAAATTTCAGGTTTAACAAGGTTACTAAAATTTTTTAGTGCGAAAATTAAGCAGCAACGGTGGGAGCAGCTGGCCGTCGGAAAAATTTGTCTCGCTTAATTCCCTTTAATCTCAATTTTCCTTCTTTTTATTCGGCTCGTAAAAAATAAATTTGCAACTGTGCGCTTTGCATATCGAGAGAGAAGGAGAGAGAGAGAGAGAGAGAGAGAGAGAGAGAGCGAGAAAAAGAGAGAGAGAGAGGGACGTACACACAAGTTGTTCGAGTTAACCATTCTTTGTGCTCCGCGTTTCTGGATGATTTTTTATTGGCAATAAAACTTCCATCCGTCAAACTTTAAAGGTAGGAGCTAAAGTTTGAAAAATGTTGCGGCATTAACGAAGATTCTTGGTTTGCCCATAGATTGATAAAGTACCTTATCTACCCTCGGGATGGAAAAACTCTCATTTTTCATCCCCGATCGTTTCCCTGCGCTTAATTATATTTCCTTCGCTCTTACTATATATGTATATATATCTGCAACCGTAATTCCAATCGATTGAACTTGTGGCATTTCGCCGATATACCCGGAGAAACTAACAATTAAGATGGCCGCTTAATGTAATTAGACTTTACATGGTTAAATTGAACTCCTTTTCCTTCTTCCTCCTTTGTCCCCTCACCTTCTCTTTTCTTCGAAGAAAAACGACATTTCGTTCTCATTTAATCTTTCCGACAATGCGGAACTCGACTCGTATAAAAGAAAATACATTTACCGGCAAATTCAATGGTAATGTATACCGCGCGTCCGCTTTTATAAATAGAAATACGAAAATGCAAAAGGGAGACGCATTCTCTCACATTAACATTTAATGCGATAAAGCTCCGAGCTTTTTCGAGAAAAATGATTGTAATTTTTACTATTAATAATTGGAGTCAACATTAAATTACTCGTATAATGTATTTGTACGCGGCTTAAAAAGCTTCCTTTGTTTCAACGCGTCGTTTGAGGTAAAATCCTCGACGCGTAAAAATAATAAACGACATTTATCACACAAAACTTGACGCTCTTTCATAAATGACGTTTTCAAAAGGAGAAGAAAATCTTTACGATTAATCGAAATAATTTCGTTATCTCCACCGCGAGATCCATCTCGGCCTTCTGAAAATTCCACTTTCCAGACGCAAAGGATAACTTTCCCGGAACATTGCGAAATCCCGGCAACTAACGAAAGTTGGACTGACCGCTAAAACGTCCGCTCGGCATCGTTGCTCGTTCTTTCTCTCTTTGGGTGCGCGCGTGCGCCCGCGCGAGCAGTTCATTAATCTTGGACCACCGCCGGCGCCATTAATTTCGCGGCTTCCTCTTAATCTTGTCGCGCGAGCGCGTCACGTGCCGAACGTTTGTTGTCCTCCTTCTTCTTCTCTCGATGTAACCGAAGTAAGAGAGAGAGAAAGAGAAAGAGAATGGATGCCGGTGAATTTGTCCGACTGACGCATTGGCTTTGCTAACTTTGATTTTTCTTCTTAATAGATTTTTTCTTTTTTCGAGTTGTGTTTGACGCTTAGAAAATGTCCTGTATGATGCTCATTGATTGAAATTTTTGCAAGTTTAGTTCGTTACACTTGAAAATTACATTGTAAAATCAAGAATCAACAAAATAATCTAATAAAAGAATCAGGTCGAGCAAGTTTCTCTAATTAATTGAACAACAAATGCAGGTTGCCCAAGTTTTAGTTGAAATCAGGATTTGCTAACTTCAACTTGTAAATTTCATTTATGTTTGTAATTACGCTTTATTTCGTTCAAACGAATTAAGACTTATGTTTACAAACAAAATAAGCATCTCACTCTCTATTTATTTATTTATTTATTTTTGGTTGAAAACAATTCCGTAATCAGGAGCAGTTTTTAAATGAACAAGTACGCGAAAGTAAACAAATTTTCAATCGCGCGGGATATATCAAAAGGAAGAAAAATAAAAAAGAAAACGTGAAAGTGAAAAAGGTGCGACATCTGCGAAAAAGAATCAGTTCGGTCGGTTGAAAAATATCGTCTGGAAATATTTCGGCAGGAAAATAAAGCGGCAACCCTTTGCAAGTGTGCTCCTTAGGCCACGTACCATCGTCAAATTTGCAGAACGACGGTGTGCCGGTGGTGTAAAAAGACCCGGAGAATAATGCATGAATTACAGCGTCGACGTTTCCCCGCTCGTTCGGCCATCCATAGAGCGGGAGTCTCCACCCGCTGTTCCTTCGCGCCTTTATGCACCGCAAGATTTAGCGTCCGGCTCTTTCGCTTTCTCTCTATTTCTCCAGCAATTCCGCTGAATCATTGAACCGCCGCGTCGATCGACCGATTCTTTTTTTAAGTGTTTTTCTTGCTTCGTGCTCGTGAGGGAGAGTATCGAGTGCATTCGATATGCTTTCTTTTGGTTTTTTCTTTATTTATTTATTTATTTTTTTTTTCCTTTTTTGCGAGGTCAACGATCGATTGGATTTTGAAATGTTAAAGCTCGAGTGTAAAGCGGAGGTAAAATAGTTTTTCTTTAAAATTCTTTCGTTTGCTCGAAAATACGCTGCGTCGCGTGGACGTGGAAATGAAAAATAAAAAACCCTTTTTTTTTACCTTAAAATATTAAACTTTGTAAAAATTTAAACGCTGCGTTTATGCACATTTTTATTTTATTTTCATTTTATCTAAAAAAAAAATATTCCGAAAAAATAACATTTCGCACGCGCGCAAATATTTGATTAATTTTCGGTGGGTTGTAAGCCCGAAAAAGTTTGGAGGTTTCAAAGATCGAAGTAAAAAATTCTCTACCGTTGAAATCAGCACGAATTCAAAATTACGTATTTCGAAAAAGCAAATACAGATGCGCGCGCTCGGACAACGAAACTAAAACATGTTTTTGTCCATCTTCCCGTTGTTTTATATTTCCTCTTTTTTTTTCTTTTTTTTTTTTTTTTTCATTTCATATCCTATCGCTCAAATAATGAAGGAATGCAAAAAGACTCGATACCGGGAAAGGGATTTAAATTACAGACGGACGAAATTCAATGAGCGGAATTTTGACCATATGTTTACATATATATGTATATCATAGAGAGAGAGAGAGAGAGAGCGTAAAAGGAAGAACCGAGGTTAAATATCGCATCGGACCGCTTGTATGTTTACCGTGAAGCCGAGAGATTAATATTGCGTGCACGTATGGATGACGCGCTCGCTCGTGCGTTATATTTATCGTTGAGAGGGAGATAGAAAAAAGGGGCCCGTGGACCGTTAATCCTGCGAAAATTTAAATAGAGAATCGCTCGTTCGCGATTTCTAAAATTCATTTTTTTAATTCGTCCCTTGCCTTTGCCAACGCTCTCTTTATTATTTCTCGAGTCGATAAGCGACGAAAAATTAAATACATAGGGCTCGTGAAAATAAATCTTGGCGAGTGTCGGGGCGCGGCTCGTAAGAAAATCAAACGAAATTTTTCGCTCTAATGCGTGTTTAAAAGCTTGAAAGCATCGTCTACTCGTATCCTTTTTTGTTTTGTTTTTCGAAGCTAGCGTTTTTTTTTTTTTTTATGCGTGATTTCGCTGCTGGATTAAAAAATGTACAAACTTTTTAGCATTTTTGGATATGCAAAGAGAAAGAAAAAAGAAAGGAGACAAAGAGACAGGACAAAAGAGCGAGGCGCGTCTGGTTGAGTTATGAGTGATACGCGAATGGAAAGAAAGAACGAGTGAGCGAGAAGAGAAAGAGGGAAAGATAGAGAGAGAGTAAAGAAGCGAGAGAGAATATTTCAGGGATGAAACGATACCTGAATGGACGAGCCAAGAAAATGTCGCTCTGACTTTACGAAATGTCTCTTTGAAACGTACAGAGAGAAAAGTGTTTTTCGTGAAATCGTTATGAGAATCTTAAATTTTAGGTCGCAATACCGGGAATGAGATGAGCGAAAATTGAAACTAGAAATTATTTAATATTTATCCTCCTGCTGAATGAAATTTTATCCAAAACGATTATTAATTATTTATCATCAACTTTTGTTCAACAATCATTAAAAATATTTAAAAATAAAATTAAACTTTAATGAAGACTTTGTTATTATATTCAACTTTTCAAACTTCCCCAGAAATGCTAATAAAATGTTTTTAAAAGCAGATTTAGGGAAAATTAAGCCAAAATTAAATTGCAGAGGCACGTTTTCAACGTAAATCCAAAGTTGGCCGAAACTAATAATGTATATATTATTAGACAAAACTTGAAATTTTCTTTCGTATTCCTTTATTAAAATTTAAGATATTCTTAACTTGGGAACTCGGGGTAACGTTTATTATTAATATAAAAAAATGAAACGAAAATGAGAAAAGTAGCAGATTTTTTCGCGGTTTTTGTCGCGTGAATTTTAACGAGAGAACTTTTCTAAATTAATTTAAACGATAGGAAACGTGCAAAACGGCCAACTTGTTTCTTATCCTATACGATTTCGACTAAAAAGAATCCTTGTTTGGTATATATTTTATAGTTTTGCCAGGTCCTTACCATCTTCCTCGGTAAATTCGCGTTGTTTTCTCGTTCGTATACACAAATTCACGGAGTTTCATTTATCAGGATTGATTTAATCGCTGAAGGTTTTAGTTAAACGTTAACAGTTAGTTGGCCACGGGCCAATTTCGTTGGTGGTCGGACTCGATAATTTTCTCGTTATATTAATCTTTCGAAACAATAGCCTGGATTCGATGGGCAAACTTTGTTTGTATCGTTTCATGCCGCCTCTCCTCCCCCCACTTTTTTTTTAATATCACATGTTTGTAAATGTACGATTACTCCTCCCCGTCCTCGTGATATGTAAATAAAGTTTATTGTATGCAAGTATAAATACTTCTGTTTAGCGATAGCGAACTACAGTCGCTTGTGTTATCGATGTTTTGATAACGGCTCTCATCGATACACTCGGTTCCATTATTATTCAAATCATTTATTATTATTCAAACAATTCTGTCAAACATCAAGATAATCTCGCTTAGAGTTATCGATACACTTTAAAGATAGCTCTCTGACAAAATTAAACCCACGCGATAAGCTATTCATTTTTCAAAACAAAAATTCACACACACATACACACACACACAACTTTTATTCTCGAAATCTATTCTCACCGTGAAAAAAAATGCCATGCTTCGAAGAAACGATCCAACGATTTAAAAAAGTTCGAAACCATCCACAATCGGACAAAATAACGAGGTGGCTTGTTTCCACCTGCGAGAAAATAAAACAAGAAGCAGCAGCGACAAGACAAAGCGCGACATCGACGAAAAGAACAAAGTTGAAAGCGTCGAGTGCCGCTCGTTCGATCGAACGTTGCGGCATACAGCGGCGGCGCAATGAAAATCTCGGTAAACCATAACCGCTTCGAGTTTCGTCTACGATGGGATTATTATGACGCTTAATTGATAATTAAACGCGAACCGCGGACAGTACGTTGGCCTTTTCGCAGGGAATTGAGTAAGCGAGTGGATGCGTCGCGCGATTTCAAAGCCCTACTCCCTCTCGGCTCGAACGCGTTCTCTGTTTAATTAGCGAATCGAGCCGGCGTGACGAGGAGTGGCGGCGCAACGGATAGATTATGTATTACTCGATATTTCGGATGGATCGAAATGCGGCAATGTTGATATTATGAAAAAAATTTGAGTGTTTGTTGTTTCAACAAAATGTCTATGTACAAGTTGTTGAAGTGGAGGAAACGTCGATCGAGGAGTATAATGCCTTTCTTGATTTATTTATTTCTCTAACACGTTATTGCGTTAATAAAGAATTGCTTTGGCGCAAATTCTTACTAACAAATTAAACATTTCTCGAGGCTATTCCATCCTCCGATCCTTTTTTCGAGAAGAAATTCACCTCGGAGTAATGAAAGCATTAAACGAGAACTTATAATTTCCCATCCCTTTTTTCTTTGTTAATCAAAGTCGCATTAAAATCCGGTAAATTGCACTGTATTATACAATAAATTACTTTTGCGCAATCGAAGCATTAAACGTGTTGCGAAATAGCAAACAATTAATAAAATTTAAATAAAAAATTTAAATGTAAATTTTAATTGCAAAAATGTTTAATTTGCATGTGAAAGTTGTTGGAGCAAAACTCACCCATTATTCGAAAAGTAATAAATAATATTTTTCGTTTTCCGTATTGTTTTTCGATATCGATAACATATTATTTTAAAAATTGTTTATTCGTACAAGTAATTTTTCATGTTTATTGGTAGTAAAAAATATACACTGAATGTACTAATTTCAAAGTGAATAGATGGAACTAATAATTTCATTGTCGCGATTACATTAGCTTCGAAGAAAAAAATCATTTCATTTTAAATGTTTTGCCATTTTCCTTATTCTTTACAATTAATGCATATAATTATTTTATTTTTCGATTACAATAATTATGTAAAGTTTACGGGAAAGTAAAATGATCAATATTTTATCGCTACTAGCGATATATCAAGCCACGTGTAACGATATTCATTTCAATAAATTTAATGATGTCGTACTTTAAAAATGATCACAGTTATTTAATATCACTTTGATAAACCGAAAGAATCATTGAAAGAGAATACTTTGGTCAATAAACAGTGTAAACTCGAAAAACTTTTTTTTTTAATTTTTATGAAACGTTGAAAAGAATTCTTCAATAAAGAGTCTTAATATGCAAACATGAAAATAAAAATAAAAATAAAAGAAAAAAAAAATTATTGAAAACGATGAGATGTGTGTAAGCGAGTATGTGTGTGTGTGTGTGTGTGTATGTGTGTAAAAAGAAAAAATTTTACTCAGATTTTATTTCATTCGTGCAAATAAAAAAATGAAAAAAAAAAAAAAAAAAAAAAATAGTAACTCTATTTATATTCGTTGCATCAATATAAATGATAAAATGTCGTTTATGCAATTTCGAAAGATTGAAATAATCTACATTAGTAAAACATATTTTAAATTATTACATCGACAATAAATATTCGAAATGTTTGTTTCTCGTTTCAACGAGTCAACAAATTGTTGCGTCGTTAAATTTTAATCTAAAAAAATTGAAGCGTCGGCAATTGTTTCGGCTCGACTTTATTTTGTTTGTTTTATTTTTTTTTTTTTTATTTTTTTTTTTATTTTTATTGCATATAAACAAAAATAAAGTACGTCACTCACAAGCGTAAACCAATTAAAATCAAATAGCCATCGTATACAAATAAAGCGATCGCGGGCGTAACGCACGGAATAAGAAAATAAAGTTAGCTAATATATATATATATATATATATATATATATATATATATATATATATATATATATGCGCACCGTGAGTACACACACAGACACACAGACACACACAGGGTCACAGGCGTGGACGCGTAAAAGTATCGATAAAAGCGAAAATCCGAGTAGGCGGAAGAGAGCAACAACACGCGCGTATATCCGTGCGTATAAACTCGCGGCCTGATGAATATTAATCGCCGGCTCTCACCTGCACTACTCGCAATTAAGTAAAACTCGAGCGAATCTCCCGAGCCTCGCGCGTGCATTTATCTTTTTGTTAACGTTTTTAATCGCTTACTTTTATCTACGGGCTACTACATTATACGACTTTGTCCGTTCGAGAGTATCCGACGTAAATAAATTTCATCGGATTGCGACATTTGCGACTCGAATAAATTTTGAACAAGCCTGTCGAGCCTCTATTTTATTCGTTGTGCTTTTTTATTTGAAAAAAAAAATTGATTTCTTTGATTACTTAAACAAAGTTATCTACAAATGTAGTTTATAATAATCGTTGATTTCTCTATAATTAAAGACTAAAGAAATGTTAAAACAACGTCGGGTGTGAAATTTTAAGCAAAACAAAGGCCCCAATAGCCGGCAACGAGGAGGACACGAGAAAAAAAAAAGTACACATTCCGAGAAGGCAAAGTTTAATAATTCGCGACTAGTCGACCCGCGAGAGTCGCAGACGTAAAATCGGCTCGAGTGCATAATGCAACCGTAGCCGTAAGGACGGCGAATCCTCCGAAGAGGCGGACGGCGGGTGCAGCTCACGTGGAAATAAACTACGTGACTGCTTGCGATACCACGGGTTTATGCTTTTTGAATTTAATTCTGCGCGGCTCAAAGACGATGGGAAACGCTTCGGTTTTTTTTTTTTTTTTTTTGTTTTTGTTTTTTGTTTTTTGTTTTTTGTTTTTTGTTTTTTGTTTTTTTTTTCACCCAGCGAGATACGAAATTTATCCGGTGAATTTTAAGTTTCGATTTCAAGGTAAATATTTCAGACTTTTATTTTTTGGTTTGTTTTATTTCTTTTGAGAATGCGTAATTTTCGATTTATTTTTGATGCGATATATATCGAACGATATAACTTTGAGGCGAATTTGAAAAGCGAAAAAATTTGTAATTTTTGAAAAACTTTTTCGTTTCTCCGAAATAAAAACAGAAAAAACACGCGTATAAAAAATTTGAATGCAGTATGCAAGTAATCTAAAGGAATGTAAAATTTTAGATCTTTTTCATTTTTTTTTTTTTTTTTATTTTTGCTTAAATCTTTTCCCTTGTCCTACATTTTTTCCGTAAAATGATCAATTCGATTTTCATACGTGTGACACATTTTTATCGCAGTTTTCGCCCACTTTCGTTTTGAATTTCAAATACCTGTTTACTTAACACCTTTCATAACAATGTCACCAAACATCCATTTATCAATATTATCCAGATTCTCGGTGAAAAATATTTTTTAACTTTTCGGAAAATAATCATTTTTACTTATGGTTAAAATTACGGTGAAAACAAAAAAAAAAAAAAAAAAATTAAAATTAAAAAAAGAAAAAATAATGAAAATGAAAAAAATTGCGACGACGAAATTTTCATTTCACTTCGAGTAATACATATATATATATATATATATTATTTTTGCCTAATTTTTCCATTTCCACAAGCTCTGTAAATTTCCTTTTTTTCGTTTCCGTTTTCACTCTTTGACTTTTTATATCAAAAACTCTATCGGATTCCCTACGCAGCGAACCAATGAGAAATCATTTAAATATGTCGATGATTTGCATCGAAATTGCTCGAGGAGGAAAGAAAAGAAAGATAAAGTTTCTATTGGGAAAAATAAGGATTGCGTTAGACTATTGAAGTAATTTTTGCAGAAATAAAATTGGCTTTATTATTCTTCGCTCTCAATTTTGGTACAACCGTTTCAGAAGTCTATTCGTCTTATTTAGCTTGCTTTATAATGTTAAAGTTACATAATTTGAGTTATAAAATAAAAAAAGTTTATAAATTTTTATTTTGCAGATTTAGAGATACGTTTTTTTAAAAATTAAAATTCTATGAATATTTACATTTTTTTTTCAAAGTACATTTTTTAATAAAAACTGTCTTTAAAATTTATTCAACTTTTATTTTTTCACGGTATGAAAAAAATTCGTTAGAGTTGGTGAATTTTTACCGTATATGTATTTTTTTTATTATTTTTCGTCACCTAAATAAATATCAATAATATTTAAATCAATTCTGATTTTCCTCTTCCATTGAGGATCAGCGTCGCATTTAATAACTTTCCATTAAAACGGTAAACTTCCTTTATCGATTTTTGTTGGTCAAAAAACGAGAGGAAAAAAGTATTTGTTACTTTTTTTATTCAATAGATTATTTTCTTAAATTGAATCTTGAACGACGCGATTTTATAGATTAATAGTTTACGAATAAGCTAATCGTTTATGAGTTTATTAGCTGAGTGTATAAATCGGTGATTTGTTTAAATTATTGTGAGTACTTTAAAGTTTTATTGATTTCATTTCACAATTTTGCACGTATACTGGTAATTTTTTTTTTTCATACAAATATATGCGTAAAAAGTATTTATTTTAAGATAGCCGTAAAATTGAATATTAAATTTTCGTACTATTATTTTTAGAAAAAGAAGCCGTTTGTTTTTAAAAGCATTATATTTTATTATCGAATAAATTATTATTCACGAATTAACTTTATATTTAATGCGAATGAAAACGTCGGAGATATTTGAAATTAAAATTAGTTTTATAATTAACGTAATGTTGAATAATTTAATCTGTTCTGTTGTATGTATCGTCGATTATTTAGGAAATCTTTAAAATTAACGAACCGCGAGTCCAATAAACAATCGCGTGCAAACAGTCCCTGAGTATACGATTCTTTATACGTTAAATAAATCAATTCATAATAAACGTTTTCCCAACTTCATCGCGCGATTTCGTTCTTTATTTAACCGTTTTTTAAATATGTATAAACTCTATTTATCTTTCAACGGACAGAAAAAAAACAAAAACAAAGACTAAAACATTCATTTTTCATTTATCACCGTATGTTTAATTACGAATTTTTTCAAAGAGCAAACATTTCACGCGATTATTTCCTCGGCAACTATTTAAATATGCCCATTCGGCTGCCGGTGTTTATACTTCGTTTTCGAAAATTCACGGGCGCTTGAAAATTTCAACGTCGTTGCACGCGAGAGGTGTAAGGCGCAATGGTAAAAGGATAGGAGGCGGAGAAGAGAGGAAAATAGAAGTTAGGAATTCCACGCGTTTGGCCCTGTTTCGTTGATACATTCGGGAAATCCTCGGAAGCTACCGCAAACGTCGCGGTTCAAATATTTACCAACGTATCGCGGTATATATCGCGTGCAGGTAAAATTTATCGAATCCCGTTGGTTTTCTCGCCACACCAGGTCGATTTTTCTCTTTCTGCATTCGCTTTCGTTTCTTTTAAATGAGAATGTTTGACGCGTGAGCTATTACCTATATGTATATTTTTGATTTTTCAATTTTATCGCGCGAAGTTCGAAAATCTGCTCTCGCTGGATAAACGTGGATTTGATTACGAGCTTGTGTACGAAACTATTTCGATTTAAAATAATACCAACGAAAAAAGAACAAAAAAAAAAAAAAAAAAAAAAAAAAAGGAAACGTCAATTTTCAGTCGAATCGAACAGACAGTCGCTCCTCGCGATCGATTAAACCTTTCCATATTCCGTTCAACTCGGGCGCAAAGACGCGCTTTGGCAACGCAGTCGAGTACTTTGGCCGAGAGAGGTAATAATCGCTCGATTCGGGCGGGAAATTTATGCGGTTTATGCGCGCGAGCCGTCCGGGGTACTCGCGGACGACGCGTTAACGTCGATGGGCCACCTGCCACGGGCATCGATTTATCCTCCGCGCGATGGTTAACGACGACGAAAAGTGGAGACTCAACAAGTTTCGAGCGTTAATTGGGTTACGGTGACTCGGCCGTGTGCACTCGTCGGATTCTTTTTTATCTTTCGGGTGGGGAGATATTCAATGACAACTTTTTTTTTTTTTCCCCCGCGAACACGCGTATTTCCAAAGCGGTCGGTCGACGATGTCGGCTTTTTAAAAAATTTTAACGAAAGACGAGCGATATTTTTTACGACAACTTACATACGTAAGCGAATACGTTAGAGCCGCTGGTGGTAAAATTTTTCCAAAGCAATAAAATTTTCCGTAGCCGCGAACGTTACGTACGCATAATTAAAGCGTTATCAAGGATCAAAGATATAACGGCGGTAACGCGTAGGTAAAGTGCGAGAGGAAAGCATTTGTAAATCCGGAAAATCCCGAGGCTATCGTCTTAGCTTCCGTACGAACATACGAACGCGAACATTATCCACATCAAAGGCGCGCGTTAATTGAATTAGAGCTTCCAGCCTTTGCTACTTTGATATAAGATTCATTAATCAAAGAGCGTGTAAGGGAGAAAGAGAGAGAAAGAGAGAGAGAGAGAGAGAGAGAGAAGGTTATTTGCACACGCTTGGACGTTACCGCGATTAATTGACGGTAATGCGTTTCTCATCTCCGATTTCATCTGTCTTTATCGGTGCTTCGGTTCTCGCTTCGTTCATCCATATTTACATTTTTTATTATTATCGTTATTGAGTAAAGATTGAAAATTTTCAAACTGAAAATATCAGAATGCGTTTCTCTAATTATTAATATATATATTTATAGCGCAAAATATAATCTAAAATTTTCCATAACTTTTGGAATTACACGAGAATGAAACGTCGTGAATAATAATAAGCTGCTTTACTAGCGGTATTAAATTTGATATTTAATATGCAAAAAGGTTGAATTTTAAAATCCAAACGGAATATTATACAAAAGTCGATCAAGAAATTAAGGCAAAACGATGATTATAACAATTTCATTAAAAATTCCATTATAACCGCAATTCATATTTAAAGCAAGTAAACAAACAAAGCGGTATCCGATTTACGATGCCTGTATTATTATTTTCATCAAAATCTCTCTCTCTCTCTCTCTCTCTCTCACTCTTTTTTGGAACTTTGATTACTGCATTCGGTCATGTTTCCAGTATTACAGTATGAAAGAAATATGATCACTTGACCGGAAAATTTTTCTCGAATAATTAACGCTACATTTTGGAATGTATAGTATAGAAATTGGTTTTGGACTCGAGCCATATCAAGCTCAAATTTGTCGATTTTTCTACACCACTATTGTTTTAATTTACCGACAGCGCTAAATAAAATATTTCATATTTTATGATTTTCGTTCAACGTCGAGAAATAAAAATTTTCCTTCGAAAAGGGAAGAGATATAAAACGATAAAAAAATGAAGAATGAAAATTGATAAATGAGAAATAAGCATAAATGAAATTGTTAACATGCATAATAAAAATAATAATAAAGGAAAAGTAAGAGAGTTAGAGTTTAATTTGTCGAAGCCATTAGCGCATCTTAGAGCCGAGAGAACTAAGAGATCGGAGATTATCTCAACGAACTAAGATCTGGAGTTTCAATTAACGAGGGAGAAGTGAAGGAAGAGAAAGAGGCGGAGAAGGAGAGAGAGAGAGAGAGAGAGAGAGAGAGAGAGAGAGAGAGAGAGAGAGGGAGGTGGTAAAGTCGAACTCCTAAAGCGAGTTATAGCTAAGACTAAGCAATCGCAAGCTCTCTCTCTCTCTCTCTCTCTCTCTCTCTCGCACGCGCACCTCGATGCACATTATTATTAGCTTTCTCTCTCGGTTCATGATCCTCTCCCGCGCCCACTACCACTTACTCTCTACGCGCGGATCTGCGCGTTTATCTCTGTATTTCTCTCTCTGTCTGTTTGCCTGTACGTCTATGTGTGTGTGTATGTGTATGTACACCATTGGATTTTGTAGACGAGTTATCGATTCCTATATGTATGTATAAATCGCTGTCTATATATCGGATTTATAATAATATGATAGAAACGAACGTTTTAAAATTATGAACACCTTCATATCGACTTTATAACTAATCCATATTTATTTCTGACGTTACCAAGTTGGATTAAATGAAGACGAATAAATTTGAAAAGGAATGTAATATGTTACGGAATTTAGTAAAGTTATCGTTTTCGAAAAAGTCCCTTTTATCAAAGTGTAATTGTCCTTTATATGTATATATATTTTGTTTTTTCTACTTCCTTGAAAAGTGCACTCACATCACACAGACATTTTACATAAATCTCTTAAATGTATCCAAAAAGTATATCGCAAAAGTGTGTGTGTATATATATATATTTTATCAAAAACGCAAAAGCAAAATGAAAAATCGGCAAAGGAAAAATTAAAAGATAAAAGAAAAAACAAACAAACTTTCATGATATTAATATTATAATGATAATAATAATATATGTATGTATAAAAAAAAAAAAAAAAAAAAAAAAAAATAAAAACAAAACAAAAAAAGGTACATTAGTTAAAATACGTATGATATATTAAATACTCGCCCTCGCGCATCAGCGTGGGCCGTCTGAGTTATTAGAAGGGGTAGTAGCAAGAGTAGTAGAAGTAGTAGTAGTAGTAGTAGTAGTATTAGTGATGGTAGCAGTAGTAGTAGTAGTTCGTTTTAGAGCTCGCAGCTTCCGGTGCGTGCGGCGTCGGCGGCGGCGGCGGCGGCGCAGGCGGCTGCCGTTGTTTATTTACTAAAAACGGCACGCGCACACACACGCACGCACGCACGCGCGCGCGCTGCTACTGCGAAGTTTTACAATTAGTTTCTTCATGCACTTTGTATGCTCCCTCTTCTTCTATTTTTCTAATTTGTTGTTTTATTTTTTGTGCTGGTATTTATGCATGTAAAAACAATTTTTTTTTTTAACTTTCTTTTTTTCAATCTACTTTTTATAATTGTTGTTAATTGGCAAATTTTTTTTTTTTTTTTTTTTTTTTTTCTTTTTAAACGAGGCACACGAATAAATAATTAATTTGATTGCTTGTCAAGCTGCTAGACAATATATTTTCATTTCTTATGTATAGAAAAACTATTGTATTGCATCTTTTTTTAATATTGTTTTTTGTTTTTACTCAATATTTAATTGATTTTGATAATTACTAATGATTTACACTATTATCATGGTACTATTATAACTTTCCTATTTATCAAACTATTATACAAGTATTAGATATTTTAGATTCAATAGTCTTTAATTTTCAAAATTTAATTATTACTCACTATAATTAATTTTATAAATTCATTAATTGAATAAGCAATTTTAGAGCTGAAATATTTATTCGTTTTGAAAGTAGTTAGTATTTTCAAGGTAAATTAATATTTATAATCCTTGAAATATTTTTAAATTCATAATTATTCATTTTCGTTTAATATACGCACGAATAAACATTAATATACATAATATATTCGCAATATGTATAAAAACCGAAGTGAAAATTCTATAGATGCATTTTTCACGGGTTCGTTAATATTCCCAAAAAAAAAAAAATGGCTATGGTAAATATTGAAGGGTAACTTTTTTTCATTTTTTAACTTAGTCTTTCCCTACGACCAAATTTACGTCAAGGCGGTCGATAAACGTTCGGCCGCGATTTTGTTTTTCCCGCGGCGGAGGCAAGGACTACGGGCTCGAAAATTCCGATCGTTTAGGGGGAAAATTAGAAGCGCTTATGCTCTTGAATTATGATAATTGTCGGTGGTTAAGGTAGCTTGGTTTTGTCCTAAGTTGCAAAGAGATTGCGATGTACATAATTAAGGGACTTTGTTGCTGTTGGTGGAAACTAGACCGGAAATTTTGAAGACGACCCCTTGGTTATTTTTCTGATTTTTAATTTCGATAACGAACGTTTAAGGAGGCAATTACACAAAATTAGATAAAATTTATGTATGTATTTTTATAGAAGCTGTTTTTGAATCTTTTTATGATCTTACTTTAAACGAACAATTTAATTATATAAAAAGCGACTCGTATAAATTCAAAATCAATTCGAGAAAAGAATTAGAGATCGGAAATTTCAATCCGGTGCGCGAAAGTTTTAACGCGTACAGAGCCAAGAAGTTAGTAACGCGATCGTCGTTTGCAATTAAGTCGAGAGCGGAGGCATTTCGTAAAGTTGTAATCGGATTTTGCGAGACTTTGGGGACCGAATCGCCAAAATCGACGAGCTAAGCAGATTCTCGGTCTCGGCTATTAAACGAACTCATCCGTCGGGAATTTTCTTGTTTCCTTGTTTCTAACGTTTCTCGGTATTCGATTTACGTGTGACGGTATCTATTTTTTGTTTTTTTTTTTTCCACCGATTTACTTCCAATGGCTCGTGAAAAAAAAGTTTAAGCAATCGTTTCACCAATGGTGTTTCGTTTTTACTTATTTTCTTTATCTAAAAATTTAAAAATCATTCTTACGACTAAACGAAGCATGAAAAAATTTTATGAAAATTCGTATCAAACGAGAAACCGCAATCAGCGACACATAAACTTTCAATTCTAAGCAACTAAACGCGTGTCTGAATTCTCAGTGTGTATACATAAAGCACGCTCTTTACACAAAGCTCGTAGGCTTGCTCTGTTTTGCGTCTACGTCGAGCAGGTTTTCACGCTCGCCGGAGTTAAGGGTCTGTTTGCGCGGCTCTGAGCAGAGGGACGTTGATTATTTCGGAGCTTTGCTTTGCAAAACATCGCGCATCGAATGACGCCGGCGACTCGCAAAGTTTACGCGCGGAAAGTCAGCCGAAAGTTAGAGTCGAGTCTTTTTTTTTTTTTTTTTTTTTTTTCTTTTTCTTTTTTTACTCGTAGCGGCAAATTTGCGAGATTTTAAAATTGATGTGTTTTTGTTGAGAAAGTATTATGGTTTTTCATAGCCGTGCTTTATTTCGCTTTTAAATAACTAGAAACAAGTTATTTCTTCCTTGTAAAGTACGTATTTTTATATTATTTGCTCTTTGCAACTGTTAATCAGTGGCGTACATAAATATAAAGTCAAACATGAGTAGTACATATACATACTAAGTCAGACACTATAAATTATCACTTCAAAAATAACGAAGTATTATCAATTTGCTTAATTGTCGTTCGTTTCGTTAAAATATTACTCTTAACACTCCGCAGCATCGTTTAACTTCAGAATACTTTTTTCAATTAATAAAAAGTTTAAATTTGTAGAAATAGTTTTCACTTTTATATTTTTTATAAATGTAGAAATATTTTTATTTAAAATTTTAAAAAGTAAATTCCATAAAAATAAACGTTACGTTAATACTTTTATGAAAGAGATAAAAATAAATACCTATAATTTTTTTCCGTATTTTGAAACGAAATTGAAAAATAAACTTTGAATTAAATTTTTTTCTTTTTTTAAGTTTTATTCACGGAATATAGAATATTGTATACGAATATATTTCGTGAATCTATAAAACATATTATTGAATAAACCGAACGATCGTAAAATATTGGTTTATCTGACAAAATATCCTTAATAAAAAAAAGAAAAAAATTTTTTAATTATTATCAAAAAAACATTTTTAAACGGTTATTTATTTCAAAAAATACCTTACGAATGAGAAATACTTAATACGTTCAAACGGATTGCGACATAAAAGCGCATTTTTTGCACAAACAATACCGATGGTATATCGGCGATTGTATTAACGACGTCGCTTTTAGTAAATTAGCTCGAGAAATAAAGGACGCGCGCTCTCTTGCAAAAGAAAAACTCTCGAAAATCGCGGTGTAAGCGCATGGCAGTTTAATAACTTCGCCTTCTTTCTTTCTTTCTTTCTTTCTCTCTACTCTTTGCTATCCAGAGAGCATCGACGAAAAAATTCATCTCAAAGAAAAAGAGGGAGAAAGAAGGACCGAGAAAAGTTTCAAAGGAACTCGCGACTTGCGAAATTCATTCGAAACTCTCCCATCGGCGCTAATGATACGTTTTCTCTTTTCCTCGCGTACTTTCTTTTTTTCTTTTCTTTTCTTTTCTTTCTTTCTTTTTTTTTTTTTTTTTTGTTTTTTACTCGAGAAATAGAAAGTCTTCGGTGTTGCGGTACTTTTCCAGCTGAAAGAAGCCGAAAATTTATTGACGCGATAACGGAAATCGAATTATTGAAATAAATTGGCGATTTGTTTGGAGTTTTTTTTTTGTATTTTTTATAAAACGGAGTTTTTCGTTTGTTTGATAGTTCATTTATTGATTATTATTAATGAAACTTTTTTTATAAAAAAAATAACTCAAGCGCGAAATAAAGTTTATCTATTTATATCCGCGTTTTATTATTAAACGAATCCGTTTCATAACCGATCGCTTTATAACTTTCATCGTTTTTACCTCGATTGAAATTCATAAATCGATAAAATTCTCCCTTTCAATACGTAATTTTAATAAGCGTTGTGAATAAATAAAATATATCATTTCTCAAGTTTAAGACGATCGATTTGGCGTTCCATTAGACTTCCGAGAGTGTAGTCGACGGAAGCGGACGTGGATATCGCGCGAGCGCGCAACGACATAGTAACTGAGAGCGAGGAGAACGAAGGAAGATGGAAAGGTAAAGGAGGAGAAGGTCGACTGGTGTTCGCAAAGCGGACTGTAACTACTTACCCGCCAAGTTTTAGGTGGAAGAGCGAACGAGGAATAGAGACTCGTGCGATTATGGGAGAGGAAACGTTCCCCGTTGTCGCGCTTTTAAGGTAGTCCTTGCAACGATCTTTAGCGTCGCGTTTTACCTCCGCGGAATGCGCTCGCCCGATTTCGTTTCTATTCTTTTCTTTTCTTTTCTATTATCCCTCGACGTATTATTTACAAGCATGAGGCCGTTTGTGACGAACGAATTATGCTGTAGAGTCGAATTTAGTGGCTTTTGGTTATTCGTCGAGAACACTATTTTATCCTTTGGTTAAATATTTATCCCTGGTCATTTTTATACTTGTACAAGCATTATTATTATTTTTCTTTTTTAATATTATTATATACATGATAACGTTAATGTGAGAATTTCAGCGTCAACTGAAACTATACAGTTACAGATTATTACTTTCAAAGTTTTTAGATGGTAATTTATATTAAAATACAATACAGCTTTTTATCGAAACAAGATATTTAATGGCTTTCCTTACATAAAATTACAAAAGGACTACCTTAATGTATATAAGTAAAAGGAGTGCAGAATAAATTAAAGGAAAAGGCCGATGGTAAAGTAAATTATGATAATGAGAATGCTAAAAATTTGTAAGGTTTGTAACTTTTTTATTCGTAAATTAATTATTCGATGCATTAAAATGCGCTATTTGCAAGGGTAAAAGTAAAATTCATGAAAACTTCTTTATCATCCCTAGTCTATTTTATGAAATACTTTTCATTTAAAAAACACAGTCATTATCATATTTTATTTGAAAATGATATTTTAGCGTAATGGAGGAATAAAAACATAATTTTAGAAGGAAACTTATAAAACTTTTTTTTTAACATGTTCACTCAATTATTATTCACGAAATCTAATAAGCTTTAATTCGTTTATTGTTTCATTTATGTTTGTTTTTATCAAAGCTATTTGTAGCTTTGTAAATAAATTATACACATATTTATCGTGATTAAAAGTATACAATATATATATATCAGTTAGATATATTCAATTATTAAAGTGCAGTTTTGAAAATGCATTCTGTATGTAATAAATTTATAAAAATGCGTGTGTACAACACTTGTTTTAAAATTAATTTAATATTTATACTTTATTTATTTTATAATAAGAGGGAAGCACATGCTCAAGTTGTTAAAAAAAAAAATGCTTCATTAAAAGTATGGTAAGAAGTAAGTTAGTTTTTTTATTATTTATTCACAATCCTTTTATTTACTGTATGATAAAAAAAAGCATATATTTTAGCGTATTTAAGATTACATTCTTTTTTTTATATCATGTCACAAAAGCCAATACATATGGCATAATTAAATAGTATATGTATTAAATAGTATATATATATCTAAGTCGAGAAAACATAGCATGAGAAACAACCGGTGGTTGAAGAAAGCTCGTGAATAATTATTGCGTGCTGCGCGAAGAGTATAACGTTCATCTTTACTTTTATTGCTTTAATTTTTTAATTTTTTTATTTTTTCAAAGAAAAAGATAATAAAAAAATTCAAAATAAAACACTATTCTACTGCATAGAAATCAGGCAGAGTGTCAGTTTCCTTTAGAATATTTTATGATCAATTCAGTTTTAAAGGCCTTGACTTTTTACAAAAATAATATATAACGAAAGAAAAATGGCGATTAACGTAAGAAAAGAAAGAGTGAGAGAGAGAAAGAGCATATCGAGAAAGGGTTTAAAAAAGGAAAGAAAAGAAAAGAAGAGCTGGAGTTGAAGTATGGGGCTAATAAAGGAGTAAAAGAAAGAAATAGGAAGGGAGAAATAAACGAGGGGTGAAAAATGGAAAATGCTCCGCGCGCGTGTTCACGGAGCCGTGAAATCCCGCGATACAGGTGTCTTTCAGATTGGATCGAAAAGTAGGATGATACAAAAGACTAGAAGAGAAAACGAAATAAAGGCGGACGAAAAAAAAAATAAATGATATTCCAGAGATAGAGGATTTGAAAAATGTAGTTGTAGAGTGACAGGCTGAAAGAAGTGATAATAAGAGATCGAGAATGGAAAGAGGAGGGTCGTCTAATATCGGACAATGTTTAACGGTCGACGATTTCGATTCGAAACGTTTGACGATAACGTTACTCCAAGAGTTAATATATCATGGCTCTATGTTTTTATGCAGAAAATTCGATTGAAACTTTTTATCGAAGCTTTTCCAAGTAGATCCTCTTTTCTTTTTTTCGAATATTTCAATCTTTGACAGGGTAAAATTATCGAATGTTTGATTAGAAATATTGATGAAAGTTCTGAGTGTCCGATTTTAGTCGATCTCACCCTCCTCCCACTCATCGCGTAGCTGTGACAACTGATAAATAAAGTGAAAGATAAAGAAAAAGAAAGGAGGATTTATTCACACAATCGGTACCTATAAGCGGCACCGCTTCGGAGGTTCGGGTCAACACGTGGGCCACCAGCAGCGAAAACACCGTCTGGGACAACAGGATCGTCACACCTGCAACATCATATACACACGCACACCCTCGTACGATATGCCATTTTTGCTCGCTACCTATGTATGTATCAGTGAGTGTGAGTACGTGTGAGTAGAAGAGAGAGAGAAAGAGAGAGAAAGAAAGAAAGATAGATAGAAAGTTGTTCGCGATGTACTTTTTCTCTCGTAAGTTAGAAGATTAGTCAGATTATTTTAAACAAAAGATAGGAAACTACAATTAAACTTGTTTCTTTGACAGACGCTTTTCCCTTTTTTTTTTTTTTTTTTTTTTGCAAAGTTCACCCCGGTCAAAAAAATCGGTACTCACGCATTTTTACGCACTCGGATTTATTAAAGTGTTAAAATAAAACTTTTAACTTAATCGCTCGGCAAATTTCTGCGAACGATCCGACGGATTTTTTTGATCGGAGCTATAAAGATGTAAGAATAAAGAAAATGGCAGAAGAATATATATTACGAAAGGGGCAGAAAGAATATATTACGGGGCGAGCACTAGTTGGGATTTTACGTATGCTGCATATATACAATTGAGAGTGCCCTCAATGCGATTTCATCGTTTTTAATTATTTTCACTTTGACGTTATGCATTAAATTTTATCATAATTTGTTTTTTTTTTTTTTTTTTTTGTTATGTGGGTTAAATTTTTTATGTAATAATATTTAATATTACTTGTCTAATAAAATATAGAGCGGTGTATTCGTCGAAATTTAAAATTTCATGTACTATTAAATTTTAAGTTGCTTGGAGCTTTTAACATTTGCAATTGGAGGTTATCCTAAAATCACTATAAATAAATTATTATAAATTAATATCTATGAAAATGTTTAACTCATTATTTGAAACAATATAAATAAACGGGATATTCTTATTATAAAGACGATAAGTACAATTAAATAGGTTCTAAAAGTATAATCATGAAAAGCTAATACATTTTAACGTGTCATTGAATTTAGTTAGCATTCGACTAAGCAAAGTTCGAATATGCGCGCTTATTTCGCGAAAAAATTCACCGGAATAATCATAAGCTGTCAGGTATAAAGCAGAGAAGGAAAAAAAGAAATTCCTCGGTGATATCGTATGCACGTATACGCGTTCAGTGAAATATGCCAGTGCTGCATCGGCATAAAGGAAAAAAAAAAGGAACGGTAGATGGGAGAAAAAGATTGATGGACCGTCGCCTGATGGTTCTTTTTGTTATTTTTTTCTATTCGTTTTTCCGAGCGCCGTAGTAATAAAAATTGCGAAAGACGTTGTCGACGCTTGTACGAGGCGGAGAGAGAAGTATTAAAAGGACGAAGTACGAGGTTCGAGATGCCGCTCCCGACTGTTTTATAGCTGATTTTACGAGAGCTTCGTTGGATTTTTCAATAGTATACACGCGCTACCTGATGTACATTCGCGTTTATATGTATGGACGAAAGGACGAGAAAAAAATTTGAAAGCTGCTTCGTTTCGAAAATCTTTCAACAATCACCTTTATTAGAAATTTTTCAATAAAAATTTATATTTTTTACATGTTTTTCAAAAATTTCATCCTTTTAATAATTTTTAGGATCTAGATAATAATAATTCTTTAACTAAAAAATGTACTGTAAAGTAAAGAGAAAAATAAAACAAAAAGCAAGTTTCAATTTAAAAGAGTTATTTTTTACAATCTAACAGTGATTATGGACTTTTCTAAGTAAAAGAGGCAGAAGAGGTAACGTTAGGTACAACTTTGCGACGCCATCTAGCGTCTACGCGCCTGATTGCTTTCAAATTGGACTTTAAAGTACACGCAACCCTAATGACTACGGCTTACGTTCGCAAGGATCAAAGCTAACGGTGATGGTAACATCTGTCATAGGTCCTGTAACGAATCACTTTTACTTCTCTCGATTGTATAATGGTGCTTCAACTTGATCAAGGAAAAGACCAAATATACTCTCCTTTGGGATATGACATTTCAAAGCTACTCGAAAGGAAAGCTTGCGTTACTTCCAAAAGTTAGATTGAAATGATTACTCGACTGGATTGGATTAGTCTCGGTGTTGCTCGATTCTTAAAACACGTACAACCGTAATAATGTCAATTTTAGTTTATTGTTTCAATTAAGACTTTTATTTCCGCATATGGCATCGATAATACAAAGATATTCAGTATCCAATATAAATGAAAATTAGGTAAAGATTCCTTATAATTAACGGACGATTAATTTTCTCACTTGTCAGTAATTTCTTCCAAGTAAAGCCATAATAATTAAGAATTAACAAGTTCGACCAACTAGTTAAAGTTCAATTTGGTTTCGTACCGCAATATAACATGAGTATCTCCACGTTGGGTCAGAAATCCTACATATCCCATGAGCGATTTTCCACACCAGCCGAAATTCGGCGAGTGTGCAATCAGGTCACGTGGAGTGGCAGAGCTAGCCATGTGCCCTCTAATTGATCTTATTTGGGGTTGAGCCATTGTTATACTCTTCTCTTCGCGATCGATAGACTGCATGTAATCGCGTAAGTTTCTATTTTCCCTGGTGGATAAAGAGGAAAGTTCGAGTTAAAAATGGATGAGCGATTGGAAGACGAGGTAAATAAATGGATTTTTAGATGCTGAAAGCCTTGCGATTTTGTAAACACGAAAAGTTCTAGCGCTTTAGACGTATTTAATTAGTTAGATGTTAGTAACGCTGATTAAAAGAGTTTAAAAACATCTCAAGTTTATGTTTATTCGCGTGATTTTCAAATCGATTATTCATGGCTTTATATTTTGATTTTCAACCGTTTGAGATTCATCATTTTCAATTTTAAAGTCAGGAGAGCATTACTTTTCTTCATCTGCATACAAATTTGTGCGTTGCATATGTGACAATAAACATGATTATACTATTATAGGTCTTCATACATATGTATGTAAGAAGATATACGCATCTAATAGTAGTATATATCAGAGAACATTGCATACAGTAAACTACAACATTTGATTAAGCTAATGACCAATAAACTACTTCAAATTTCACTTGGTATTTCAGTATACAATGTTTTCGAAAAATGAATAGCATTAATGTACTCGAACGAGGAAAAAGAATACTTTAAAATATATTTCTTTTTTGAATTTCGTTAAAAATTGCAAGAGAAATAATAAAGGCGTGAAGAAAACAATAAATGAAAAAACTTTTAAATATTAATAATAAAAAATTTTAAAAACTAATAATATAAAACAAAAAAAAAATAAATAAAATTATAATTCAAATAAAATAATATTAAAAATTGGTCTGAATCAAAATTATAACAAAAATTATGCGTGATAAAACTTTTTATGAATTTTTATCATAAATTTCGAGATAAATTTTTATCAAGTTTTTCCAGTTTCCAGTATAGTAATAAATTCCACCATTGTTTATATATAAACTTTTCTCTTGGTACACAAATATTCCGTATTTATACGTGCTATGTAAACGCGTTAAAAATTTTTCTTAACGTTTTATCAAAAATAAATGTTATCCTCTGTAAAGTTTTGAAACTCAAATATCATGTAGTAATAAGCCACCTTTAATATCAGCAATTATTTTAATGTGTTTTGCATTATATATTACCGAAACATTTGGAATGTAAACTATTTCGTAGTTCAAAAGACATTTGCAAATTAGTAAGCACTTTATACGCCGCGAGATAAACAAGCAAATCCGTAATCCTGTTTGTAGGTCAAAATCCGCAAAGCTATGTAAAGCTTGCCGTCTCTTCCTCCCTCTCTCATCTCTACTTCTCTTTCTCTTTCTCCTTCTCCTTTATCTTTCTCTCTCTTTTCAGTCTTCTCTCGAGCTGAGGTAATTCACGAACGGCTAAATCCCGATGAGCGTTTAAACCGCGCACAGAGGCCAACCCTCGTCTTCTTTCCTCTCGCTCAAGTAATTCCTGAAAATGCTCCCGGACAGGTGGGAATCCATTTTCCTGGTGCACCGAATGAGCTTCTTTCTTGAAACTTTTTTGCCACCTTCTTGTTTTTTTTTTTTTTTTTTTTATCTCAGCCCGGAAAAATGGGATTCCCTCAGCGATTCTCGATGATTGAAAACCCGTGGAGATTCTACGATTGCGCCATTGCTCTTTGACGGCGCTTCTTCATTTTTATGCATTTCTTTAATGGTTGAAACACTTTTTTTAAAGTATTTTATACGTTTTCTTAAAGTAATGTCAAGATTAATGAAGCCATTGACCAATGATACTAAACATTTTTTATTTTATAAAATTTTCTTTTCTGTTAAAGCAAGTTCCTACACTATGAGGAAATACATTATTTTATATTTCAATTCAACTAGATATTTTGTGTCAAATGTATTTCTTTATTTCGAGCTACATTACAGTTTTCCATATAAAAATACATTCTGACTACGTGACACGTTTTTGAAATTCAATACTAAAAAAAAAAAAAAAAAAAAAAAAAAAAACTATCACGTTTTGATAGAGTCGCAACAAAAAATGAAGAAAAAAAAAAAAATAAATAAAGAATTGATGAAAAATCTCAAGTGCAGCACATGACCTGTCGGCCGTTGATACCTTTTGAAGAAGCCAATGTATATTCGGTGCATCAAGCTATCCAGTTGTTTCATATTTAAATGCGTTCGACCTCATACATAAGCGAGGCGTTCGCATAAACGCGACAGAACCTCGGGTCAATGTTTATTTTTTCATCGTTGTGGATTCAACGACACAGCGAAAGAGAGACGAGAGGAGAAGAGAGGCGGTGAGCGTTGGGTAGATCTATCACATATACATATACGGATAGTAATGTCCACGTTTCGTATCGATTGATATTCAATGCACGAGCAAACGCGCGTCATTTTAAAGCTCCAGTCTGAAGTCCTCTTATTTTCCTGATCAACTTTTTCAACATGCGCGTCTTCGCGTAAAAAGTAGATGGATTCTTCGATTCTTCCTGCTCAGCGTTATGATTATCGCGATTCGTTCGCAAAGCAGAAATAAATAATACGTTGGGATAACAAAAAGCAAGGAAGACAGACTAGATGTGAGAGACAGAGAGCGAGAGAGAAAAAGAGAGTGGGGGGGCTAGAAAAAAGGTAACATATGGATTACACAATAAACACGTGGGAATAACTGAGCAAGCTCGTTTGAGCTCGATGAATTTTATAAGCCGCTTTAGCTGGCTGTTCCGAATGGTCACTTCCATTAGCTCTCTCTCTCTCTCTCTCTCTCTCTCTCTTTCTCACTGTTCGCACCAGTGGCAATTAACCAGACCCACTCGCGTCCACTGAAATTTTGCAATTTAGATTATTGCGCTCAACCAGTCGAGGGCAGTATCCGGCTCACATTTGCATACATTCGGCGTATGCTGAATAGAGGCGTCCATTGTATCGCCGTAATACGACCCGGTTAATGCGATTCGGTAATGCCAAATGCCAGCCTATGATATCGCTTTCTCTTTTATCAGTTACTCCCTCTACAACCCTTCACTTTGTCATGGATTTAACCTTTTATCCGGCGCTAAGATGCGTAAAGTGATATTTTTTATACGCGACCGATTTGATTAAATTGTCGATGGACGTTTCGGACCAGGTAAGCGATTCCTTTAGCCACCAAAATGATTGTGATCGAGATTTGCGTTCGAAACTATATCACATGAAATAGTTTACTAACTTTAAATTTTTAATATTCATCGGGTTTAAAAAGTTTTAAAATTTTTAAGAAAAATTTGTAAAAATTTACTTTATCAAGGTTCTTGAGAACGGGAGTGTTAAATAATTTCATTCCGCGCCAAGTCAATCAAAAGTCATCGTAAATATTTCAAGACTCTTGCTACTAACAATCAAGTCTTGTACTCACAAGGCAAGCAATTACACTTGTTTACCGCTTGCGTTTATTTCTCACACGATACTTGATATTTTGTCAAAAAATTTTGATATCATCATCTGGCCTGCAATATTATAAATAATTGAAGTAACAAAATACAATAAAATAACAGACAGAAATTTAATGGATATCGTTAACCGCAGGTGCAATAATCGATTTGATGTATTCCTGCGGGATTGAAAGACAACGAATATAACGCACAGAGACACCACCGTTACAAAACAAACAAACAAAAAAAAAAAAAAAAAAAAAAGAGTAAATAAACACGAGGATAATCATTCAAAATATAGCAGACTGCGAATCAATAATATATTTAAACAATAAACCGCGTTTACTCGATGATACACATGAACAACAACGCACAGATGCAGCGATTTGTTCAAAATGGTGTACAAATTTGGCAAGCATTATATAATCCCGATGCCACATATATAGACCACAGGCACGCTTTTCCAGCAAAATTTTTTTGTATATTTATGTATATATATATGTATATAAATTACGAATAATACAGACACAAATTGCAAGAGACGACATAACGTTTAAAAATCAAACGAAGACACTCCGGTGAATATAAATAGATAAAACACAACTTTATTCAAACGATAGACATAGATAAAGAAAGTAAAAACTTAACGCTTTACGTATTTAAGGCGATGCAACTAATTATTCAGGTCGATTAACCGATACACCGATTAACTACGTTAACGTTGGAAAAGTACTTCCAAATAATTAGTTGCAGCCCATATCGAATTTAAAGGAAAGATTATCAAAGAGGTAGCCAGAGCTTAAAAGTTGATCAAAGAAAGTTTAAAGCTAGTGCATTTGAACCAATATTCCGCAATAAAGTAAAGGAAAATTTGCGCGCGCGTGCGCGTGTGTGTGTGTGTGTGTGTTTATATAATAAGTTTATATGAGTGCGGTTACATTTCGTTTACTTACAACTAGTCTTTGCTTAGCTATACTTTGAACAAACACGTTGAGAATTTCCCGGTATGTTTTAGCGTGGGATAGAGGGATACACAGTTATGAAAATGGAGAAATTGCAGATCGAGCTAGCCGTTGCGATAAAGGAATTTATTGAATATCGATTGATTATTCTTGCAAGACAATAACGATAACATAGTCTTCAAGAGAAAATCTCAATGGAATTCAACGTTTCACGATAATATATCGAGAGGCTCAAATCCTAATCACGAGTTTATAATAGTTGCGTTGCTGCAAATCCTTTGATAGTTACGAGGAGCTTTTCGTTGCTGTTGCCAAGATTAGAATTATCGATGGATTTAATTATAATTTATGGGGCGATAAACTGTAAATTCGTTAACAATGATTTTGAGATACTTTTTTTTTTTTGATCATAAAAACTCATCTGTTTAATCCTTTGGGCGATTGAAATTAGTATTAGCATTCAAAGATCAAAATTGAACAGTCGCTCATTAGTCGGTACTATTAACGTTTATATAGTCGTTACACGTCAAGGTTATATTCGAGCACACTCAGGCAAATGTTTCCAGATAATTTTGAGCTTGCATTGTTTGCAGTAAGAAGCTTCGGAGCGTTTCATCGGCTCATTAGTCACTTACCTTCACATAATATTCCGAATAGCCTCTTCGTTACAATTGAGTGCTTAGATAAACAATGGACAAAGCAATTAAACAATCAATGTGAAATTTTAATCTGGTAAATTGACGCACGGGCAATTTACTCGTTAAACGTTCTTTAATTTGAGCTAAATAAAAAGCTTCAAAATTTATAAACATTAAATTTTGACATCGCATAGAGAGTCGCGCAAAAAAACTCGCGGAAGGAAAATATCAAGCGAGCGAGAGCATAATCGTCAACTTTGCGTTTACGCTTATCCACGCGAATCTACGAATATGAAAAGAAAAAAAAAAAAAAAGAAAAAAAAAAAAAACGGCTGCAATGGCTCGCCGAGCATTTTTTCGTTTCTCGAATTCGCGCTTACACGCCGCGGGCCTGAGCTTCTATACATTGTTTGCGTGCCCTTTTTTTTCCAACCGCGATGCAAATTAACCGGCGAAAGAACGAAACAAGAGTATATGTATGTTAGAGAAAGAGAGAGAGAGATAGAGAGAGAGAGAGAGAGAGATGAAGCGGTTTCACAGCTAGGTAAAAATTCACATTATTTTCTTTTCCAATGTGTGTATAAGGAAAAAGCTGATAGGTTATGTTCTTTTATCGGTGTAACGCGGAAGGTGTAGGAGGCAAAAGAAAAAAAGCGAGAGTTTCGATGTAAAATAAAGTAGTCAGTACGGGTGACCCGAGTAACACCAGTGTATCGGGAAATTATCTACAAAACGGACGCTTATCGCTTTTACTCTTTCTCCCCTCTCTCTTGCTTTCTTTCTCTTTGAGCTTCTCCTCGTACGCGTGTGTGTATGCATATGTATGCGCGCGCTGTATACCATATAGTCCATTGTGGCTTATAAAATTCTCTTCGTGTTCTCCTCCGTTACGTAAATACGTCACAGCGAATGAAAAAAATAAAGTACAAAACTCGTTCTGGGATTGAAATTAAATGCGCGCTCGCGAGAATAAATTTTAAGTGCGCGTGCGAGTGTGTGTGTGTGTGTGTGTGTGTGTGTGTGTCTGGGTGTGTTTGCACCTACGACTTCCTGTATTTTTCTTTTATTTACTCGTTCACATGTCACGAATCGTATACATGTATTATTACAAACGCGTATGTATACATGTATGCATAAAAAGCAGAACATTGTTTTTTTTTTTCTTTTTTTTGCATCTTATTGCGTGTGCGCTAAGATTTATATGTAATGTTGAAACTTTGAATTCAAATTGCCGAGAAGACTGATAAAATAATGCTAATTTTAAAATACATAAACTATATAAAACATTTTATCAAAGCTGAAATATATTAAATAAATAATCAATAAATTTATTCATTTGTAATATAAATATTAATTCAAAAAATACTTTCAACTGCCATTACATAATAGAATTCAAACAAAATTAACTAATTACAAAATGTAAATATGTGGTATTAATAATGACAATGATATATTATTTCAATTAACGATAATTGCACATTGCGTAAATATTTTATGATAATAACGAGAATTATTCGTTTAAATATACTTTCACACTCAATCGATATACATATTACAATAAAATTGTATATATATATATATATATATATATATATATATATATATTTATTTATCATTATTAATAATCTGGCTAAAAAAAAAATATAAAATTTCTGAATAACTCATGCCTAATGCGCCGATATTTAAATTCAATAAATCGCCCAATAAAGTGTGACAGAGGAAAAGAAAAAAGAATAACAGACAATGTGAGGCTAAAAAAGAAAAAAAAAAAAAGTAAAAACGATGACACGAACATTTTCGCCATGAAATATGTATTACTCCATCGATAAAGAATGACTCGCGTATCCTATATCGAATATCAAGGACGATTATGCCGGCATATGTGAATACCTCGAGCCCCTAATGTTCGTTTCCCTATGTACGGAAATAAAGAAAAGAGTTTATATAAAAGTGCGTTTATAATGGCAAGGAATAGGGAGAGAAAGAGAGATAGAAAGCGTATAAAAGCTGTGTTTCAAGCGATCGCAAGTACATATTAGAATTACTGGGAATTCGTTGCATGAACCAAAAATTCTACAATTATTATTAGCCTTTGTTGTTTTTTTTTTGCATCATCATATTCAATTAACATGTTATCAAATATAACGTACGCAGCGTAGTTAAATAAATGTAGATTTAATAATAACTTTAAGCTCGACAATTATTCATTTATTTTCTTTGATATTTGATAAAATGCAAGAAGTTGTTTTTTTTTTTTTTTTTTTTTTTTTTTTTTTCCAAGAGCAAAAAGAAGAAAAAAAAACTTGTACATTTTTTTATAAATTGCGTAATATTTGAGTTGAAAGTTACGCAATTTAAACAGTTAGTCGTGGATCACTTCAAGTTTTATATAACAACACGATTATGCAATAAACATGGATCCTTGTGTTTCGGTCGACTTCTTTTACCATAGCATGGCTTTGGCGCACGATTTGCTTAAATTTGCAACAAAAGACAAGATAATCGTGTGTTTAGGATCTACTTGTAAGCAGCCACGAAAAACGTATGTAACGTAAAATTTAGATTTATATAATAAAAAAATTGTATATACGGGAATTTCTATTTAGACTCATGCTCTTTTCGTCTTGCATAACAAAATCATCGATCCTTGCATGAAAAAAAAAAAAAAAAAAAAAAAATACAAACAATCGTAAATTTAATATATACGTATATATTATTTGTTAAGAAAAATTATGTATACAAATATATGAAATATAACCAAATTATTATATAGTTAAATTGTGTGTCGTTTAGTTCATGCAACAAAGTCAAAAATAAAACGGAAAATATAATATGTAAATGGACGTATTTTTGATGAGGAATAGAGAGAGAGAGAGAGAGCGGTAATAGTGAAACACAATTTATTTAATATGCCAACGGTTTTAATAATATTGTGGGGAATTGTTCTCGAATGATATAGTTGCATTATTCATTCGAAGATTGGCGATAAGTGATTGACGTTTGAAATTCATGGCGCGCACTGTTTGAAGATGAAAAGCTTTTCGATTCCGATGAAAAGAGAAACGATGATTTATGAATTTCGATTAATGTCCTCATCATTTACGATCGATTCATCCCGAGATTATTTCGGAACAACGATTAAATTCAGAATATCACGATTAGGTTTTCTCTTCTACGTCGAATATTATTCGAAAGTAGACGCCGAATAGTTTCGAGATAATAATATTCTCCGAATGACCAGAAAAAAAAAAAAAAAATAAATAAATAAATAAATAAATCATCGCGTTTGTTTATTCGAGGACGATTAATAACGGCATCTTAGGGAAGGGGAAAAGGTCAAGCTTTGTCGAGGCTTCTTTCCACTTCAACCAAAACATTACAAATTATCGGCCGACATCGGGCGCAATTATTTAACCAAGATATCCACCATTCCACCGTAAATCCACCGCGTTCCACCGCGTTAGCTTCTTGTTCCCCCCCTTCCCCTAGAGATGCTCGACAATGCCCAGCTCCAAAGGACGACGACGGATGATAAAAAAAAAAAAAAAAAAAAAAAAAGTCGGCGTGCTTTTTCTCGACGACGACGTCGGCGACGCCTACGCGACGCACATCTTCGCGCACGTCGACGTTTCCTCGTTATCTCAGCGGCCCTCGGAGATTTATGGGAGAGTTGTTGTATATCGAGCTCGGGTTCGATATAGCGCGGGGCTCGAGGATCGAGCTCTCCCATTGTGTCGCTGACTACCACCACGGGCTTGTAATTTATCCGACGACAATGGCCCGGGCTTAAATCGAACTCGGCCGTCTCTTGACGAGTGGCACGCGGTGCTGCCCCTCGACAATGGCCCGGTTAACCAAAGACGCTCTCTCGCAACCTCGGGCCTGCGCTTAATCGATCCCGTGCGCGAGACTAACTTCGACCACGCCAAACTCTCGATCGTTAATCTGCGAAACTTGTATTCATTTTTCTTCCTTTCTTTTTTTTTTTTCTTTTTTTTTTTTTTTTTTATTCTTCGTTATTAAAGCGCGAATAAAGAACAACGAAGGCTTCTCGCGTAAGAAGTATGCTTTTTTACGAACGAATGTACCGAATCGCCGAAATCGTTGATAATAAATTGGATTTTGAATATATATGTATCGAAGCGCGATCATTTGCGCCGAAAGAACGAAATCGTTCGAGCTTCTATCTCTTTCCCTCTCTCTAAACCAATTTGCCTCGGACAAACAAAGCTTACGATTTCCATTTCGGTAAAGCCGTGCTACACAACTACACACACACACATACACATACACGCGCACACACACGCGGGCGCGCACACACGTCGCGTTAAACTAAAAAGTAAATTTCAGACAAATCTCGCTACTGGCTCGCTCTCTGTACTCGGGTGACCGGAGAATCCGTAAGCGACGGATCTTCGTTGTTTGCGTCGTTGTCGAGATTCTAAAAATACAAATATATCCGTCGTCGTGCTCGTTGGTGTTGTTGTTGTTGTTGTTGTTGTTGCTGTTGCTGTTGACGTTTTTTTTTTTTTTTTTTTCGTAAAATAGGAACGCAATCGAATCGAGAACTTATCCTGTCGAACGTACGACCGACAAAAAAATACGCGTCGACGGAAAATTTAAAGAGTCACGCGGATCGACGAAGGGCAACCGGAATGAAAAATAAAAAAGGGTGTATAGGTACGTGAAATTTTTAACGAAAACAGTGGGAGCCCAATGAGAGCATCTCGGGTACTGTATTTTTTTTATTCGAAATAACGTAGACTGAAAGATATTTTTGCTTTTACGAAGATTAGAAAGAAAATATGTACTTGTATCGAGAACTAAAGGTACGAGAATCGAATTTTTTACAAAGTTAACGAATGTCCTAACATTATTGTTATTATTATTATTATTATTATTTTTTTTTTTAATAAGTTTGAATAAAATTGAAAATTGTGAGCCTATTATTTCCATAACATATACCAAAGAGCAAATGCATGAAAAATATCGAACAAATACGCGTCAACGAAGTGAGAGTTTTCGCGCTGGAAACACGGCAGGGGTAAACCTCTTAACGATCGTCCGATTTAGTCAGCTGGCCGAGAATAATCGAGCCGAGTGTCAAATTCACACGGACGCGTAGACAACGGGATGAAACGCACTCGAAACTTGTCGCTGCTAGTTTTTTTTTTTTTTTTTTTTCCGTTTAATCTTTACCAGTCCCCGCCAAAGATTCCAATCGAGTAGATCGCGAAAATAAAAGGCTGCAGTGTTCAAGCTTTACTTTAACATTTTCGTCTGCGTTATCGTGTGAGTGCGTAAGTGTGCGTATGTGTGTTCGCATGTGTAGAGCGTGGGGTTTTCTCGATTTATCGCTCGTATCGTCGTGAGGTTAGAATTTTATTAGGTTCGTCGCTTGAATTAAATAAGAAGCTAGGGTCGCTTTTGCGAGTAAAGCGATACTGCGGTCAATATAGATAATGAGATTCATGGCTTTGAATAAAACAGCTAATTTAAAGGTTGCTATTGATATATTTAAGAGGTGAAATAAATACGAAGCAATGTATATAGATCGATCAACTGTTGATTAGCTTAATTTTAAAACAAAAAAATTTGCTTCACGACATTTTCGATTCGATTATTTAGTTTTAAAGTATTTTTGTAAATTCGATAACGTGAAACAATTTTTTCGTCGAAATATTTAAATAAACAATTTTTAGTATAAAATATCAGTGAAACAAAAAAAAAAAAAAAAAAAAAAAAAAAAAGAAACTTAGCATAATCACATCAACATCGTTTATAGCAATATTTAAATTAACGAATATACATAGATTAATCATAAATTTATTATTCAGTACTTAATAATAAAAACAATAGAAACTTATAAATATAACCATTACATGGTAAATGCGCAAACGCAAAAAATTTTCTCTCCGCAAATCCATGGAGAAGTTTATATTTATATATGTATGTATATGTATATATAAAGCAACAATAATAAAGTAGCGCCAAAATAATTCCAATAATAATATCATAACTTGTACGTAATACAAGTACGTGTATAATAATATGCGAAAGATTTCGAAAAAAAAAAAAAAAAAAAAAAATATGTAAAATATACATGTACAAGTTTAAAGTTTAGTACAATGCAAAAGTGAGCAGAAAAGTAGAGAGAAGAAATTTGTAATAAAATAGCGACAAGATTGTATAATTTAGACGTACGTTTTTTCGATCGTCTTAGTACGAGCTTAGCTTTTATAATATCCTGGCGTCCAATTTGTACGTTCCGCGATTGAGAATAAAAAATTCATCCACATCGAGGCGTACGTTTGTCCAATTAAACATTTTTTTAAGGTGAAATCTACGAAAGTAATTTATTTTTTTGCGGTAGACTTCAACAGAGATATATTCGTGCAGAGTAAATGCTTATTCGGACAGATGTTTGCATCATCGTTCGTTTTATTCACCGCGTGTCGATCGCATTATCTCAATATTTACTTATTTCGCCAAGTAATCGAACACTGGAGCGCATCGGTCGAGCGAGCGGGTATCGGATTGACAAAAAAACAAAAAAAAAAAAAAAAAAAAAAAAAAAAGAATAAATTCTCGGTCGCCTTGATTTTTTTCTACGTATTTAAAACGCGCGCATAATCGTCCGAGTTAATAACGACGTACGGCGATTGAATTTAAGCTCGTAACGACTTTACGACGGCGAATTTTATTTTTTAAAATAAATATATTTTCTTTCGTTCTCGCGCGCATAAGGTGCTACTTTAACTTTCGCGCGCGGGACTGGATAATAGGTGAGTAGTTGTTATAAAATAACGTAACAAAGAAAAAACAAAAAAAAAAACCACACGAAAGATAAAGAAACGGTACAAGCGGGTAAATATAAGAGAGCTTGGGTAAGCGAACAAATTTTTTTTGCCTTTTGATTGCACCATGAAAACTTCTAGGCCGTGTATTACGTTTTCACTTTTTGTTTTTGTTTTATTTTTCTTTTACTTTTTCTTTTTCTTTTTATTTTTTTATTTCCTTTACTTTTCTTCCTTTTCTTTTTTTTTTTTTTTTTTTTTTTGTTTCTTTAGAACACAATGACTACCTTTGTGTTATTATGTACCGGGTCAGTTTGCCTTAGCGCAAAATCAAGTGTTTAGAATATTCTCTCTGTGTGAGAATCTCACAATTAGCTCGGCTGCTCGCGAATTATTTTCATTCGGTCTTTTTACGTTTTTAGTTAAGTTAGGCGCATTTCCTTCTCGTAACCGTGTTTTTGTTTCCGAGTTATACACCGAGAGTATATTTATCCGGAGAGCGAAGTGAAAATTTACACAATGTTTTTTAATTAATGATAATTTATTACAATATAAAGTTTATTTCATAAATTTTACGCGGCGCTATTATTTAATTATTAAATATAAATTAAGCTAAATTTATTTTTATCAAACTCTCGAGTATAAAAAACAAAATTTTAATTAGCGCGGATCTTTTCAGCGGTTAATTTACATTTGGCTTACGTGCATCATTAAAAAAAAAAAAAAAAAAAAAAAAAAACATTTCGTGCAAAAATTTTACATCTTAAAAAATCGCAAATTAAAAATATTCAAACAAGTTTATTCGAACGTACATTCATTTACGACATGATTCGCGTCAATAAATCACGTCATGGCTTATATTATTTTTCTACAAAATCGATATTTATTAATTTAAGCGGCTCTTTTGAGATTTTTCAGGCAATATACCATATATATACGCGCAGAATCTTTCGATGAAATTTCAGGAATTTTATTTTTTAAAATAAATATATTTTACGAATTAATTTAATTATTTTAATATACAAATTGAAAAAAAAAAAAAAAAAATTTAATGAATTAAAAATTGAAGGATTTTACCGTTTAATGAAACGTTACAAATTTAATCCCTTTAAAAAAATTAAACACGAAATATCCATATTCCACAATCTTAAAAAGATTATTTCAATAAATAACTCGTAGAAAAAAGTAAGAATATAAAAAAAAAAGTAATTTTCAATCGGCATCACGTAACGTTCGAAGATAAAAAAAGTTCGCTTCTCTTAATAAAATTAAAGCCGAAAAAACGAGACACACATAATCGGGACGCATTTTTCAACTTCTCTCTTTTTCTCTCGCGCAATATATCTGAAACTCCGTCTTCGTTTTTCTTCGAAACGAAATATTCCGTCTCTCTCTCTCTCTCTCTCTCGCGCGCGCGCCAAGCCAGGAGAGAATGAAAATTTTTCAAATTCACCGAGCACCGGCAACTATACGGCGCGCCTCGTTATTTTCACGCGCGCGTGCGTCTCGTAAAACAGAGAAAGAGAAAGACAGAGAGAGAGAGAGAAAGAAACATTCGGTCGCATTATGCGTTCGCGTCTCTCTTTCGAAGGCGAGGAAATGCCTCGCGTGCGTTTGCGCGCGCCTTTCATTTACGGTGTCGTTCTCTACACTTGCCGCGTTTCTCTCTTTCTTTTTTCAGACTCTATTTTTTTTTTTTTCTATTTTCTTCGTTTTCGTTTTCGTTTTTGCACGGGAAATAGCCCTTTTGGAAAAATGACACCACGACGAGTTTACTTGCTGTACTTGGAAGGCTTATTAGGGTTAGAATGATTTCCCCAAGTGTTCGTTTTTGTTTTTTTTTTTCTTTATCGAAATATTATCGGATACGCGTTGGGAATAAACTCGTAACTGCACATTGCTACAAATGTTTGAAATAATTTTAGTATTTTAAATTTAAATCGTAATACAAAATGTTGAGAAAAATGTTTTTGTAAATGTTTTCTTGCCGTTGGATTATTTACCGTCTAATACTGTATGATCGTGAATTTAAGAAATTTTAAACATTATACTTTTGAATATTTGAACGTAGTTCATTTTAAAACGATTATTTCGGCGTCATTTCATTATTATAAAGTAACGCGCAAGCTTATTCGATAAAACGTCCATTAAACAAGACCATCGCAAGGAAATGGAAAACTAATCAATCACCCGTTCAACCGCGCATTATCACGTATGAGCCGGTGGAAAGTCGTCGACTAAATCCCGAAACCATCGTCGCCGTCGTCGTCGTCGTCGTCGTCGTCGTCGGATGGTCGTATCGAAAAATAGTAAATAATCCGGCCCCCTTAAGTAGCTACACGTGTACGTGTTTACGAGCATCTGCGACTTTACCTCTTTTCTTTCTCCTTTGCCTCTTTTTTTTTTGTTTTTTTTTTTTTTTTTTTTTTGTTTTTTAACACTCTTTTCTTCCTCCCTTTCTCCCTTTTTTATTCCAGCAAAAGTAACTGTCGCGAGTCTCGTCGAGTGAATCTATCGCCGTACGTTTGGTGAATTATTCAGCTCGCCAAAGCAGAAATACAAGCTCCGTTCGTTGAACCATATTCCGCTAAAAGCGATGCATTTAACACAGATTTACTCTCTCACTTTGTCGTTTGCTAATTAATTTTCAGCTCGCGGGCAAAGTTAATTTGATACATTTTCGGTCGGGAAAAAAAACATTGTTTCACGAGTTGTTAATTTTTTATTATTCGGAAAATAATGTTTATATATATATATATATATATATATATATATACATACATATAAATTTAATAGGAAATTCCAATCAAACGTCGTTTCGTTAATCAATTTCATTTGAAGCCGTGACAAAATTAAACTCGATCGAAAGTTTGCGTTTCGTATATAAATATAATTAAAAATTTTTCATTTTACAAATATTTATTAATCTAACTTCTCGACATACATTCGAATGATGACACATTAAAAAAAAAATAAAATAAAATAAAAACGGACATTAACAACTCGAGTTTTCATCGAATCTTGCTCTGTTTTTGAAAAAAGAAAAAAAATATAATATTCCAGTGAAACGGAGCGGCATACGCGTGCAATGGTTCAATTTTTTGACGAAAAAAAAAAAAAAAAAAAAAAAAAAAAAAAAAAAAAATGAATAAATAAATGAATAAATAAATAAAGGTAAAAAAGATAAAAAGCCGTCACGAAAAATGCGCGTCGCATTGAAATTCGGCGAACGATATCGCGCGGCAAATTTCAGTTGCGTTTACACAAGTGAATACGTGTGTGTACATGTGTGTATTGGCGTGGATGGTAGCCGGACATTCGATGCACATTGGAAAGTTCGCGAGCTCGCCGTTACGAATTGAAATCGAACGAGAGAATAAATCGACTCGGCAAAGTGCTCCGCTCCTTGTCGGTATAGCGCGGGAAGAAAAGGTGAGCTCGAATTCCGCGCGCAATTCGCCGAGTTAATCAAGCCGCGGGAGATCGAATTCCTGATTTTTCGGACTTTTCTCCACTCTTCTTCTTTCTCTCGCCTTCTCTTTTTCAAGCTTCGCTTCGAATGGTCGATTTGCCGTTGAGCAACTTTTTTCTTTTTTTTTATTTTTTTTTTTTTTCTTCTTCCTCTTTCTCTTCCTCATCCTCGTCGATCGATCGATTTGTAATATTTTTAAAACGTTACGGCCCGAATAATTCTTTTAATGTTTCTATTTTTTTGATCGACCTATATATTATACACCTCATGATTACTTTCGGAATTAAAATTTCGTCTCGTTGAGTCGACATTTTTTCGAGTCTCACACGATTTCCGATAATTCTTATGCTTTGTTACAACAATGCGCAAATATTCGCGCGTTAAATTTTTTTCAATATTTTCTTTTGCACGACGTTGTGCTATTACAAAAATTTTATAAACTCGGCCTTACATACATATACATCTTTTTAATAAAATAATAATTTTTTTTTATTTCACGTTGGATCTTTTAAAAAGCGACGTTATTTATCGCACATTTTACAAAAGTAAAATAACTTTACGTCGTTTTTTTAATGAAAAATGAAAAAAAAAAAAAAAAAAAAAAATGCCCTCCAGGTTCGATGTAATAGGTTAAGTTTTTCAAATTTTTCGCGCATCGGACGCCAGGAAATTAGCGCACGCGAATCATGAGAAATAGAGTTAAGCATTGTGTAGGAAAATTCGAAGGTTTCAATGAAGACGGTAAAATCAAAAGCTTCAAACCAATATATAAACGGCAAAAAAAAAAAAAAAAAAAAAAAAAACAAACAAACGAAAGAGAAAGCAAGAGAGAGAGAGAGAGAGAGAGACAAAAAGAGAGATAGAGTGGAAGAAAGAAAGAGAGAGAAAGAACGAAACGGAAAAGGATTGAAAACACGTCGAGATACATCCCACCAGGTTGATTGATCAGTCTTCTTTCTCAGCACTTGTACCATTCTTTCCTTCAAACACACTTTTAAAAATACTTGGAAATAAAGAAACGGGAGATAAAATGCGTAGCTAGCAGCATGAAGACACGGAAATTCAAAAAAATAACTTTTATCGATGTTTATTTTTTTCATCGTGTCTTACTTTTATAATGCATAATGTGCGTAATATTCTTTTTTACGTTTCTAATTGTTTTCTTTCTGACAAAGCTCTGCAACGGACACTCGTTATCAAATTCTTGTACGTTTATCCAATTTAATAATGCATCAGCGCCTCACGTATATTTATTAAACAAGTTTACTCAATAAACAACTCGAGTACTACTTTGGTGCAATAAAGCTTCGACTGCAAAAGTAAGTAGCAGAGCCATTAAACGAGTTATGTTCTTAATACCAATTTAATGAATCAATTAAGCAGGACAAATAGAATAAAGCCACAGCTTATTATTTCGCTTTCAACTCGACATGAGCAAGGGGTACGGGGCGGAGCGAGCACACGGGAAGCGCACATTTCCATAAATTCGTACGCGAATATGCATAGCCACATATTTGCACGGCTTATATATAATAAAGAAGAAGAAGAAGAAGAGAAGGAGGAGGAGGAGGAGGAGGAGGAGGAGGACGACGAAGGAGAAAAAGTTCGAAACGAGACTTGCGAAAGTTTTACGCGCGAAGAAAAAAACGTCGTACGCGAGTCGAGTGTGCGTGAGTGCAGTGGCTATCTGTGAAACTTTCTATTTGCCAACGTCAGAGAGAAGGTAAATATTTTGACACGCGGTGCGTCGCGCACGAAAGTACAATGCAAAGTTATTGTTTCCTTCTTTGTTTAACGCGCTCGTGCGAGCTGTTTATTCGGGCAGTGCGACGTTCATTTTATTTATTGTCTACGGAAATGACGTTTCGGTTACGTATTATCATACTACATGGTTTTAAGTAAATATCGAACGTTCATTACTTAAAATAACGCCTTTAATGTTCCTCATTTTATTTCGAAATTTCCAATATTTATAGAGTTAAAAAAAAAAAGGAAAATAATGTTTACTTCGTTGAAATATCTTATCCGTGGATATAAAACTGGCTCCCTTTATAATTTAACCCTCGCTCGTTCATCTTAAACTGAAATCGATAACGACGACGAATCTTTAACCGAGAGCACCGGTGATTATATCTTTCAAGTACCTCAAAGCTCATTTTTCCTTTCTCTCTCGGTTTTTTAAACGATAGACCGAACATTCGAACGGTATCCGGACGTCGTTACGAGGCTCAGCTGTTTCTTAGCGAGTCTTATCGCTACGTCGGTTCGTAACCCAAGTTAAGGCTGGTTGTTTCGATAAAGCTATATTGCGCTTCGGTTCTTGGATTAATCGCCTCGTTCGTCGCACTTTATTTCGTCCTCTTCAAAGTCCTTTAGATACAAGCTCGATGGATTTTGGAAATTTTTATGCCAACGAGCTGTCCGATGTTAAAAGTATAGTTTGAATAGTTTATTCGTTCAATGCTTAAGAAAATTAAAAAATTTAAACTTATTTTTAAAAAAGAAAAAATGCCTACAATATGTATATATATATGCGATCTGAATAACTATAATTATCGTTTGAATGGAATTTACGCTGTAAATTTTGAGTTTGATTTTGGTAGTAGCTTGAGTGGAAAAACTCATGGCTTTTTATAACGCAATGTCCGAAGGATTAAGTCGAGCGCCCGAGAGATGAAAGACTAGAGCCCGAAAGTCGATTATAAAAGGGAAAATTAAAATAGCTTGCCGTATTCTTAATTTCGTTTCTCGAAACTTTTTTGTAACTCATTTTCATCTATTTTGTTTTTTTTTTTTTTTTTTTTGTTTTTTTCTAAGAAGAGATCCGTCCGCAAACTTTTTTAGTCTTGTCTCGGTGTAATTTGAAAATCATCTTTTTCTTCGCTAGCCTCGATGAAATTTTTTTTTCCGTATTTTGACCTGAATTCTTTTGATGCGCGTCCGCAAACTCTTACTCGCGCACGCGCTCGTTTTTTTTTTTTTTTTGTCGTTTTTCACTCTTCGCTTCTCGCGTTCTCAGGAAAAATTCTTGGGCGCTCAGCGCGGAAGAAAAATTAAATGAAGTTGAATGAAACCCTGGTCTTTTTTATGCAAAGTTCATTTGCACTCAAAAATAATTTTTAATCAAGAGAGAGAGAGAAAGAGAGAGAGAGAGGGTTGAACGCGTGCAGCTTTCTTTTCTTTTTTTCTTTTTTTTCTTTTTATCTTATTTTCTAATAACGCTTTTAAACAGCGTTAATTTAATTTTTTCAATAACCCAAAATCAAAGGCAACTTCATCCCGAGTTGATAAAATATTGTTCCGCCAAGATTTATCAACGTCGACAATTGAAAAAGTATTTTAAAATCAGTACGTTCGGTTGAAAAAGAAAACGACTATCGATTTAATTTGTAGCATCGAAAATCAAAAGTAATGAAAAATCTGGAAAAATGGAATTTCGTAATGTAATGTTTTTTTTTCTTTATTTTTTTTTTTTTTTTTTATTTCGGTTGGTGCGGAGAACTGCTCAAGGCAGAAGAACGGCATTCGATTCCGTGAATTTTTGGCATCAGCGTAGCACTCGTTAAAACTCTCGCGTGCGAACGACGAAAAACGAAAGAGGCAGACGGAGGCTAAAAAGAAAATTTGACCGCGACGTGACGGACTTTTAATTTACGAACATCAAAAAGCAGCGTGAACGGGTTTCTCTACTCCGCGTCAAATCGCTCGAACAAAGCTTTTTTCGATTGTCTGCCGGTGGAAATATTTGAAAATTTAAATTCTATAAAAAGTTAATTATACACTTCGTACATTTTTCTATACGAGTACGTTATACCGACACCGGTTGTATGTATGCGCTTACGTCACTTCCATCGCAGTACATCGATAAAAATATCAGACGGCTTGCGCTATTCCGTCTATCAAATTGAATGACGAAGACGAAAAAAAGAAGAAACAAAATAAAACCGTTACCGATTTCCTCAAATTTTTCCCTATCATTTCCGTATATTTACTTTAAATTTATTGGGTTCGCTTTATCGTCGATCTAAATTGCTATTTCAATTCACCAGACGATCGAGTTTGAAATTCGGGAGCGATAAGAGATAACGACATGTACCGAGGAACGAAAGGAGAAGAAAGAAAAGGAAAAACGGAGCTCGGATTAGCGAGCAGTGCCGTGTGCGTGCGAGGTTGAAGCGAAGCGCCGGAAACGAAAAGTAAGGTTAACGCGGGTTATCGATCGAGCACGAAACGTTTTTTCCTCTCTCGATTTCTCGGCTTCTTTTTTCCTTCTTTTTCTTCCTCTTCGCCGCCACGAGTCAGGAGTATTGTAGGATGCCTAGAATCCTAAGCGACAAGACCGGAATAACCGGTGTCTCTGAGTTTTCCTCTTTTTTCTCCCTCTCCTGTCCTCCTATCTTTCTCTTTCTCTTTTTTTTCTCTTTTTCCTTCGGTCGCTCGTCGCGCGATTAACTGTAATTTCGAGGGGATTTGAGGAACCGCTCGGAAAAATGCTTGTCTCTCTTTTTTTTTTTTTTCATGCTCTAAAACGGTTTCTTTTTGCCTCGAATTTATCGGAGACCGTATTTAGTTGGATGATACAGTCAGTTCTCGAGAAATATATAAGGGTAGTCGAAGGTAAAGAAATTTTATTGTTGAACGAGAAATCGCTCCCGTGTAATTTTCGATATTTTACGCCGAATCTCAAAGTCTCGACGACGAATTATTTTTTGAAATACTTGGAAATCTTAAAATTAATATTATTTTCACCGACAGCTGCAAATAATATTCTCTTGTATTTTCTTTAAATTCGTTGCTTACATCATCATGTCAAATATTTTATATAAATCTCACTCACAAGTATTTTTCAACAATTAGTTTCCATGAAAAGTTTTTCGTAAAAATAAATGAAAATAAGATAACTCACGGCGTAAATTTCGACGCGGCATAAAACTTGAAGATATCCGTAAAATTCGACCAGAAAGAATTCATTAGGACTTGGTTGCGACAAAGGCCGAGAGATCCTTTTCTTATGTAGATTCGCTTCCCTCAAAAATTCGAGAACTCGAGGCGATTGACAAAAGAAAGAAAAAAAAAAATCTTCCGAGAAATCGCATTTTCTTCTTCTTCTTCTTTTTCTTTTTCTTCTCCGGCTTCTTTTACGTATTCTCGCGTGCGTTTGAAAATACCAGAAAGAATGTTTTTCCTTAGCTTCGGATTTAGATGTAGCTTTATTTGAAAAGTATATGGGACGACTCGTCGAGAGATTTACTTATCGTTGAATCACATTTTAATACTTTATGTTTCTTTTTGTTTTTTTTTTTTTTTGTTTTTTTTTTTTTTTATTGCAAATGCTACTTTAATACTGTTTAAAAAATTGCAAATATTCTCGCGTTCTTTTATTGATAAAAAATATAATCTTTATACTTGTAAAGAAATATGACCTTTTGCTTCATTAAATATTTCTATTATAAGAATAATTATTCTCTTTTCTTTGATTTATAATCATGTGTGAACCTTTAAGGATTTTTCTAGATATATAGCTTGTCTAAATAAAATAAATGAAAAAGTTATAAAACCTTTCCTTTTAATTGCAAAACTTGTGAAATATACGTGAGGCTGTTCATCCTAACGAATAGTAAATTCCTTTTTAAAATTGATTCTTTTTTTTGCTCGAATTAAAAAAAAAAAATATATATATTTTAATAAAATAGAAACGATTGTGTAAATTTTGATAAATAAAATCGCAATTAGCTGGAAAAGACAACATTTTACAATTTAACAAACATGTACAAAAAAAGTAAACAAAGAAAACCTCGTACCAAATGAGCATTGTTACTTTTATTCATAGAGAGAACACAATAACACACATTCAACATCCACTCGTCCAAGTGACTCATCGTCACTCGGACAAATGCAAAACTGCAAAATAGCAAAGACAAAAATGAAGAAATGCATTAGAGAGAAGCCAGAAAAAAGAGAGAAAGAGTGGCAGACATCAGACAAAAGATAGTGAGCGAGAGAAAAAGAAAGCGAAGAGACAAAATTAATAAGGAGAAAGAGATAGAGAGTTGAGGCAAGAGAGAAAAGAAGAAAAGTAAAAAAAAGAAAAAAAAAAAAAAAAAAAACAAGAGAGAGAGAAAGAGAGAAAAGAAAAAACGTAAGAACAAGAGACAAAGTGGTTTAATTAGTTAGTGGTACCTAACAAGGGTATTGCGTCGGAGACCTGCGGCAAGGTCTCGGCTACGAGATTCAGGAACACCGTCAGCGATAGCAAGATGGTCACTCCTGAAACAGTCGTCGCCCACCACGTGTGCGTTCGTTCTTTATTCTCATAGTTAGTTTTACCGTAGAAAAAGAAAGAGAGAGTGGAAAGACTAGCGGAAGAAATAAGCAGACCCGTTATTAATTTTTTCCTTCGTTACGATTTCGCTCTCGTGCGTTACAACACCGATGGGAAAGATAACGCAACGGGCGATACTCTGTATTTTTTCCGCTTTTCTTCCGTTCTCTTTCTTAGCTTCTGGAGCTAAAGAAGGACAGCTTTGACACCTTGTTAGCTAGCGCATTTTTTTTTTTTCGTTTTTTTTTTTTTTATTGTTATTAATTTTACACAAGATTGGAAAGATGAAATTTCAAAGCTAGTCATGCACTTGCTTGTGGGTGTGTACAGGTGCAACCTTATTCGCTACAGCTGCTATAGTATCTTTTATCTTTTATCATTTACAAGATAGAGCGAACATCGGTTCAAGTGGGACAGGGTTAAAAATCTAATTTCTTCTAATGCATGGCTCACACTTGCTACTAGTTATTTATGTTGTTTTAACGCAGCTGATAAATTTTACCTTAATGATGAGCGCGTCGTTGTTATTATTATTATTATAACCGTACGTTCTCGATTAATGCAAATTATATTTTGCTAGAGAATCGATACCTTTTATAACAGAAAATCGCACATTTGCAATTTTAATTTTTGATAATATTGTTGACATGTGCGATTTTATAATTCTACCATTTTTCAATGTCAATATTTTAAACTGGTAATGAATATTTATGGGAATAAACAACAATGTATTGCTGGAATAAATTCTTACGATTGAATTTTGACAACTGCTTTATTAAAAAATAGTTGAAAAATAATTTGATTGGCTGCATAAAAGTCCCTGAGCAATTTTTAATATAAAACAATATGAGAAAATGCTCATCGCGCATGAAAACAAAATTTACGATAAATATCTTCTTCATTCGCTTAAATTTTCACTTGCTGCTTCTAATTTCGTATCTCACATTCCCTTTATTTTCTATCTTCTGATAAATATTAAAAAAAACGAAAACAAAGATTTATCGATGAAATACGTTTTTTACTCCTTCATAATTACTTTTTTTTTTTATAGCTGAACGTTACTTTATATTTGGGCACTTAATAACGTTAAATCAAAATTATTCAACAAATGACTTACAAAAGAGAATGAATTTTTTTATCGGCCAAACGAATTTATATTTATTAAATTTTGAAATGACTCATAAAATATACAAACATATGTATATTTACTTATTTGCTAAAATTTCTATCAACGTAATCTCCGCACTCTATCCAATATCATAAAGTCCATCGTTTTACGTTTTCGCAACAAAGATCTTTTCATCTTTATCCATTAAACTAAAGCTCCTTGCATGTCGACGGTGTATTTCACCCAGGAATTTTTGATTTCGCGAGCTCATAGAAAGATCGAACCAAATCGATGGAAAGTCACTCGTCCGGAAAATTGTTTGTCAACGAAAATATCGCGCGAAAAACCTCGACTTCATTACCTTTTATACAACGATACTTTCATTTCCTCCTGGCAGTTTTGCCCTTTGTAAACATTGCGCTTTATGTTCACGAGCATTTTCAAAGACTGCGTTAACTTGAGTTTATTTTAGAAGTCAAATAACGCCTTCAAGAGTTTAAAATTGGTTGATACACGATTTACGAATATTGATTTAAAGTCCGATCTAAATATTTAATTCTTTGGTACTTTTAATAATATATAATATATATTTTACAAAAAAATACATTTTAATATTTATGTAAATTAATTTAATAGTATTAAGTTACAAAAATAATGATAAATATTTTTCTTGTTTTTTTTTTTTTTCAGTGGGCAAACAAATTTATTTACGATGTATAAGTTTTTTTACTTTACAAATTCAAAAAGTGAGTATTATAAATATTTCATTCTTTTTTATTTAATTCATCTTTTTGATTCAACAAGTTTTTCAAAATTTAATAAATTAACATGAAAACACGACAAAGCCAAACGTTAAATAGGTAATATTAAGCAGCATCAACGAATAACAATAAATTATCAATTCCGGCATCAGACGGGCAAATGGGCGAGCATTCAAAGTCGCCCGAAACTTTATTAATAAACAAGAATTATCGACCTTTATCTCTTTAACTCGTCGTCGTCCCCTCCATAACGCTCGAAACTTGGCAATTATTCATTTGAGTGCATCGTGAGCCTTCTCCCCTCCCCCTCTTTCTCTCTTATCCGCCGACGACAACTGCAATAATCGAGTTTGCAATAATTAAACGAAAGTTTCGTTCTCCCTTGTAATCGCATAACCACGCGCTCTCGATGGAAAACGAAGACGAATGTCTAGAAAACACCGACCGAAGAACTCTTACCGAGCTTCCTAAAAGCATTCGTGAACTTTTCCCAGATATATTCAGCTGGAAAAGAGAAAGAGAGAGAGAGAGAGAGAGAGAGAGAGAGAGAGCAATAAAGCGGAGTAAATGCGCAAACGGTAATGAGCAATGTGCGTGCATTAATCGAAACTAAGAAATGGATACATTCCGTAATATAATGATTCAATTATAACCAGGATAACTTGTAGAAATATATTGTTTAGTATTTTGATTACTTTTAGTGATTGCGTAAATAACAGATAATAATATTATTTTAAATATTATAATATAATGCATTATCATGTTTGAAAAGACTTGAGCTTTTATTACTTTATTCGCATAGGTATATAAGAAAATCATTTTTTTATTTATTTATTTATTTATTTTTTTTCGTCAAAGTAAGGATTTAAATTTTTTTTTCCCGTTCAAATTACTTGAGGAAATTTTATGTATTTTATTGAGAATTGCAACTTAGAATGAATTAAACGAATTTTATCGCATTTCACTGCAAAAGAAGCAGTTGAAAAGAAAGTATTGGAAATTTTTGAATTCCGAAAAAAAGTAAGAAAAAAGTAAACTAAATTCTTCCAATATACCTTTGTCATAAATTGATGATATTCAAGAATGTAGATATCGATTTTTTTTTGCATATTAAATTTCACGTAACCAATTGGTTATATTTAATTACTTAATTAGTTCGTGATGTAAAGCATTTAAAGCCGAATTGTAATGTTGCAAGTAAAGTAAGTAATTTAGTTTATGGCTGACCACATCGCGCTTGTACTACTTGATGTAAAATAAAAAATCGTTAAGAATAAAATAATTGTAAATTTAACCGTTTCTAATTTATCGCAAAAAGTTTCAGCGTGAAAAATTCAGTTCGTAATTTATCTCGAACGGCTGAGTATTCGGACAAACAAATAATGAAATAACTAGAAAACAAAGAAGCGTTGCTTTTGCTTACGTAGTAATCTAAAGGAAAAAAAAGGTGAGAAAACCCACTTTCGGTCGAGGAACGAATGAAAATGCTGTGTAATCTCATAGTCGAAACGTGAGATGGAATCAAAGTAGAAACTTTTCGGAATACCGAATGTTTTCTTTCTCTCTCTTCACCTACTTCATCGCCCTCCTCTTAGTCGTAGTCGAGGACAATCACGGATTTGGTTTACTTTATTCTAAACTCACCTCGAAAGCTTCATTCACTCTCGCATGATTCAAGTTTTTTTCAGGTGGAATTTCTTTTTTTTTTCTTTTTTTTTTTTTTCATTAATTAAATTAATACCAGGGAAACGCGTAATCCAAATGGAAAATTGTGAAAAAAAATGTGAGCTTGAGGTTTTCGAATTGAGAAAATATGAGCGCTGCAAAATATTTTTTTCTCATCGGATAGGTTAACTAAAATTCAATACTGTAAGTAAAGAAAATAAAAAAATTGAATTTATTTTAAATATTTCAATGTAACGAATAATAATCTCAATGAAATTTAGAAATAGCATAAAAAAAATGTCGAGCAAATCTCGTCGCTTTTCATTAATTGTTCGAGGTGAAAAAATTTGCAAACCTCGAGTACATTGTCGTTAGGGAAGTAAAGTTTCAATCGACGCGGCTTATTTTCTGCCTATAATTCACGTAGACGCACTTGTTATCCTCGCGAAACTTTAACCTCGTTAGTCTCTTGGATTTTGTCGAGTAGTTCTACGGTACAAGAAGGAAATGGTTCCTCCTCCGAGTGCGTCGGGAGACAATTTCGAAATATTTCACCCCTTCGTCCTATCCATGAGTCGTGGAAACTGCGCGCGACGACGAAATCACGGGGTAATTCAACTGTACATTGCTCTACATTTCGCGGAGTAAGTGCTTTCCTCCTAATGTTCTTAATAATTTACCCAATTGTTCCATTTGTAGATTTGTTAATTTATCCAAACCGTAAATTTCTTTGTTTTATTGTTAATTTGTGTCAAATAGTAATGAGAATAAAAATAAATGATCTTTTAGGCCGATATAATATTGGTATTTGATTTATAAAAACAATGTTTCTTTCAAATTGCAAAGGTAATCGAAAAAATGGCGCGTTCCATTAACGAGCGCCAAAAGCAATAAACACTTCATCAACGCTAAAAGACAGTTTCCCAATTTTTTCGAATGCCATTGTTAATTTGTTGCAAGTGCCCAAACATCAATTCCATGCTGTTTGCTTTAAAATTACAATTGCGCTTATACTGTTTGTTTTTACTTTTTTTTTTTTTTCTTCTTTTTTATTATTAATGACCAATGCACTTCTGCGTCGAAAATATTTTAATTTTGATATTTTTATTTTTCGATTCATAATCTAAAAGTCTATCCTGATTTAAAATTTTATTTTATTTTATTTTTTTTTCTTTTTTTATTTATTTAAAGGAACGTGAGAATTGTTTTGTTAAGTTTTTTTCATTCTCAAATTTATTTTGCTACAATTAAAAAAGATACATCAAATTTTTAATAATCGATAAATCGAATGAAGAAGATGTAAGATTTAATATCTTTAATTACCTAACTGAAAAGAAAAATGTAAAAAAAAAAAAATAAAAATAAAAAATAAAACATTATATTAAATTTCATAGTATAAAGTCAAAAAATATAAGCAGAAAGAAAGCAACCGAAGTAGAAAATAAAATTCTAGTCGAAAAACGAAGACAAAAGTCGTAGCCTAGTTTAAAAAATAAAACGAGTCCATGAATATTGATAAGAGATTATCTAGGCAGAAAAAATATCATTGAATATAAACGTGGAGGGGAAAAAAAAAAGGAGGGAGAGATTAAGAAAAAAAAGAGTAACAACAATAACAAAATAAAAAGAGTATAACGAAGGACGAAATCTCCCTTCGAACTAAGCGCCTCGGTACACATAAGTTCCTCGAACTTTTCAGTCCGTTTGGTAGCTCGCAGCTAAACCGACAGCTGCAAAGAATTTTCGATGAATATTGATCAGCGGTCGTGGGAGATATCGTAGGATTTCTCTCCTTTTGACTCGCGCAAAGAAAACGATTGCTCGTCGGATGCGAGGGGGAGTTTATATCGACGCTTTTATAACCTGGGATTTTCCTTCCCTTTCCACTTTTTCTGCGTAAACTTTCCTTTATATTTTTCCTTTATATAGTTACGCTTATATATATATATATATATATATATATATATGTATATAAGTATGCGTATATAGTTTGGTGCGGTGGACAAATATCGATTGCATTATTCATTGTTTATTGAGAAACGTCAAAGTGATATGATGGCTGAGAACGACGTAATAGCGGAAAAATTTTCTTTTTTTTTTCCATTTTCTTATTCGTTCGCATGTAAATATAAAAAAAAAATTAATTATATGTATATATAAAAATATATATATTTATAATAAATATCGATGTGATAACAAAGAGGTGATTTATTTTATTAATGTCAATGCTCAACTACTGTTTTCGTCGGTTAAATCAAGTTCGAGATAAAAACAAGGGGGAGGACAAGATGCGAAACCTTATTATACTTTTGGTGTTGTAAAATATTGAACGTATGAGAGAAATGGTGGAAAAGAGGGGGAGAAATAAAGACTGGATGGAATTATAGGGTTTAGGAGATGGGGGGCGGGGGGGGGGGGGAGAAGTAAGTAAAAGTAATTGCGAAGTTATGAGAAAACGCGGTTCAATTAAAGTCAATTACAAATAGAACTACGAAGATAATAATGATGGTGGCTTAAAATTAAAAAAGAGAGAGAAAGAGTCAACTACAGTGAAATGCATAAAGATAAGTTGCATTGCCATTATGGGATTCGATAATAAAATTTCATTTAATATCCCCATTTTAGCTTCGTTTTGTTTAGCATATTCATTTTAACATGTTGTCTTTAGTCGTTAAAGTTTTAACGGTTTATCTTTGCCTCAGGTGCACAATTTTTTTTTTTTTTTTTTTTTTTTATCATTATTTAAGTTTCATGCTCAAGTTTCGTGTACATGTATATATGGGTGTATGTAAACATGTGCGGTATTTCGTTAAAATTTTGATATTCATTTTTTTAAATAATCCGCATCAATTGCTCGTTGTAGTACGTAATTTGAAATATGGAGAAGAAACCTTCAATGTTGCAGCTTCCAGATCTCGGTCAGGAAGGCTCTTTTTTTTTTTTTTTTTTTTTTTTGTTTTCTGCATCAATTCTCTTTTTCTCTTCTGGGAAATGTGTTTGCGCCACTTGATTGTTACGTCGCAAAAGATTTGCTTTACTTTAAGCTTGTATAGATATATAAGTTGGCTTGGAAAGCTTACGACAGCTTTTTTTTTTATATCCGGATACATTTTAGCTACCTGGAAAAGCATCTGCAGGTCGACGATTCAAATGTATTACCGAAAAGATTTCGAAAAGACTGTTTGAAAAGTGCCAAGTAAGGATAAACGTAGATTAGGAAAATGTATGGTGAAAAATAAGGAAAATGCTCACTTTAACGTTGAACGAAAATAATTAATTAATGCTTCTTGGTATTTAGTTTTTAAAATTTTACTCTACCAAGAGTGTACATGTATATACATCAACGACTCTACGAACACTTTCAATTTTTAAAGTTCGCTAAAAGCTACTAAAGGTTCATTAGCGCACAAAACTCTTACGAATATATTACACTTTATACAAAGCGTAAAATAATTATAAGAATGAAAAAGTCATCAAAGAGACGTTTAAGAATGATTTATTTATCGCTGTCATAATTTTCAGAAATGGGAAAAAAGTTTTAATTTCGCTAAACAAAAGAACGGGGCGTCAAAATGCAAAATCGCCGTAGTTTATCCGATCGAGCGAAAGCGTTTAAACACTCGCGAATATACGCGGCGTTAGCGAGCGCCAAGGTTAAGCGATAAGACAATAGGAATAGCGAGGGTGAGTTTAAGCGCACGCGGCGCCGCGAGAAAGTGCCGTCGTTCGAGTTGGAAAAGTGAACTTTTTTCATGGTTTAAACGCGAAAAAATTAGAACGAACGAAGAAAAGAATTTTTTTCTATTATGTTTGCAGATTCTTGATACGCGGTTAGATTTTTCTTTTACGTTTTTAATTTCTAGCTTTTTATATCAAGGATTTTACTTTGACGAATATTTTTTAGCAAAAAAAAAAAATTTTTTTTTTAACAAGAAATACGCGATGATTTTAATTTTACAATAATTTTCGTTTGAACATATAATTTACTTTTCTCTTATTAAAAATAGTTTCCAGTAAAATGAACAAAATATAAATTTTTTAAATTGATTCGTTATCGATTTATTGAAACGCTTAAAACGTAAAACAAAAAAATCTTTATCAAAAGAAAGACAATAAATACAAAAAATATTTTGTTTCAAAAATGTTTCCGTTAGCAAAAACGTCGTCAAAAAAGTATAAATCCATTCCCGACCATAAAATACTCGCCAACGTTTATTCCTCCTCCCCTAAATAAAAGGAGAGAGAGTGAGATAAAAAGGAGGAAAAAAAAAACAAAAACAACAGCAAGAACGCTGTAGCAAAAACATTCAAACGTAATGAAACGACTGTAATGAAGAAATAAAAGATTTTTCCGGCCGCGCTGTAACGTAAATAGCGTCGCGCGCACAACGACTATTCAAAAATAAAAAGGGGAGAAAAATGAAGCGCATCGAGGCTAAAGGGAGCAGACTTGGAAAATGTATGGAAGGAGAATGGAAAACGAGCTTGCGATGATTTATGTCCCGCGTCATTCCGTGTTTCTCTCTCACCCTCTCTCTCTCTTTCTCTTTTTCTCCCGCGCGGCGGAAAAGCGGAGAAAGAGAGGCTGCGATGCTTTTTTATTTTCTTCCTTTTTTTACCATTTTTTACGCGCGCAAACAAAAAGAAAGGAGAAAAATGATCGCGCGCGAATTCTCGCGATATGTCGTTCTGCGTTTCTACTCTGGTTCTTTGGCATTCGTGAACGTTGATGCAACAGAATTTTTAAATAATTACCAAGGCGTTTTCGGAAACTAGTTGCATCGTTTTGCTTTTGCCTAAATTTGCGTATTAGTGTATGGCATTTATTTAATTACACGCGTTATATATTGTTTTACAAAATTTATCATTCAAATTTTTCTTTTCTTTTCTTTTGTAACATATTTTATCAAAATTTCGATTTTCCACATAACTGAAACAACAATTTTTATGATAAATTAAATTGTAAAATATTTGAACATGTCACACATATTATTCTTCATTTGTACGTTCAAACATCAAAGTGAGCATTTAATTAACATTTAAACAAAAATAATTATGAAGCAAAAGTTTATTTATTGTTATTATTTCATTTCTGTCATTTATTTTTTTCAGTACATTAGACTGATTCTATGACATAGTAAATTTTCTTTTGCTTCAGTAAAACATTCTCTTGATGAAGGAATTTTTCTTTTTTTGCATAAAGCGAGGAAGATTTTTTGCGAGATCGAAATTCTGGAAAATTTCGTTTGTGCGGACGAACAATTGCTTCTGTTATTCTGATTATTACGGTATTTATTCATTTTTTCAGAATCATTCAAAAAAAAAAAAATTAAAATTTATAAAGTTATTATAATTTAGATTACGGACGAAAAAAAAAAAATATTGAATTAAGTATTAATTGTTTATCATAAATATTAATCATATGAAAATTAAATGAATTATCGTTATAAAAAGTGATGTTCAATTTGCGAATAAAACTTTAATGCGTCACAAAAAATTGATAAAACAAATAAACCATTTGACAATTATTAGTTAATTTTTAAAAATTATTTCACTTATTTTCTAAACGAAAAGCGGTTAATAAATTACAAATGAAACTTTTCGTTAAAACAAAACGCGTTATTTCTTATAAACATCGAGCGATTCTAAAAAGTATTGAAAATTTTACTCAACCATTTTTATCGAGCAACAAAGAATTGCTTTGTAAAAATATTGTTCTCAAACAAAAAAACAAATAAACAAACAAAAAAAAAAAGGAAAAAAAAAAGAAAATAAAATTCGTTAATCAAAATTCGAACGACAACTCGAGCGAATCCTCGACAAAACGATGAAGCACGAAATAACTTCAAAAAAAAAAAAAAAAAAAAAAAATAATGAATAAAGGAGAAATAAAAGGAAAGGTAACGTTTACCTCTCGAGCTCGTCGACAGAAGCCTTTCGTTCGTCGCGCGCACCGGGCAGAATCGACATCGGGGAAGTAGGTATACATAGGGTAGAGGGGAGAGAATAGCGGATTGATAGATATAGACAACGCCGTATGCACGCGAGCAGGAAATGGGGAAGAACGAGAAGGGAGGAGGGCTGAGAAGAGGAAAGAGAGGGAGAGAGGTTGAGGAGGAGGATATCGCGAGTGGACAATCGGTCAAACGGACAGAGAGCTACTTCAGCAAAACAATGAGAGCGAGAGAGGCATGGATGTACGAGTGTTTCTCTTCTCTATATATATGTTTGCGCGCATATATGTGTGTGCGGGTGTGTGTGTGTGTGTGTGTGTGTGTGTGTGTGTGTGTGTGTGTGTGTGTGTGTGTGTGTGTGTGTGTGTGTGTGTGTGTGTGCGCGTGTGTGTGCGTGTGTGTGCGTGTGTGTGCGCAGGTGTGTTGTGCGCAAGTGTAGCTATACACACGCGTGTGTACACATGAAAGTGGAAGTGATGGAGGTAGTTGGCTTGAGTATTGAGATAGATCCGGTACCTATTAGAGGGACAGCGTCTGAAGTCGTCGGCATGCTTTCAGCCACGAGGTTCAGGAATACTGTCAGCGACAGCAGGATCGTCACCCCTGTGCACAGACAGAAACAATTACAGTTCCTTTACATCACCTTCTTCTTCTTCTTCTTCCTCGCTTCTATGTTTGTGTCGGCTATCGTTCGACTATTGCATCTCCTTATATGCTCTAAACTGTATTCTGTTGTGGATCATTTCGTGCGCTTGTGCAGTTTTGTCCTTTTTTTGTTTTGCGAAAAGAATTTGGTTTTTTTTTTTTTTTTTTTTGTCTACAGCGTGTAGGCAGAAACGTGTCAATCGCGAATGGCTTATTTACTATGCGTGTTTTTTCTTTTTATTTATATAAAACAATGCACTTTGACTAGTTGCGATTAATTTTCTATATCAATTACTATGTAAATACAAAAATTTAGATTGTATCTTTCTTTTTTTACATTTTTTTTTTTATTGCATTATATGTACAGTGGTTTACTTAACAGTAGACAATAAAACATTTTATTTACATGAAAAAATATCTATTCTATATGTCGTTACTTTATGTGTGCATAAGTACCATAATGTGCACTACGTTGTAATAACGTCATTCAATATTTACAACTCCGTCGTTTTGAAAACACACATTATGTAACCTAGATTATTCAGTGTAGTTCCTTGATAAATACTTTATAAATTTCCTTCGTGTACGAATGATGTGAGACTTTTTTTTGACGAGAGGAGACCTTATTCATCGTGACATTTCGGCTGGTTCGTTATTTTAAATAAAATTAAAAACTGTCGTTCATTCGAATACAGCTCGTTGAAAATTCGCTTATTCGCAAAACGCGTTTTTGTCAAATCCGCGATCGCTGCATCTTGTAACGTAATTTACACGAGATCCGGAGCTCGGCTGCTATTATTCAGTTTCCACGCGCTCAAACAACCGACCGCCGACGATCGCAGCGGAAAGGGAATTTATTCGGACTCGGCATCGACGCTCCGTTAATTTCGGCTACTTTTATTTTCCTTTTATCCTCCCCACCCTCTTTCTTACTCTCCCTCTCATTTTAACAATTCGCACGAACGATCGGCTCGCGCGCGCTCTCTCTCTTTCTCTCTCTCTTTCACGGCCCATTTTAATCGTCGTCTCAATTTCGTTAGCCCATGTGTTTGCCCACATCGCATGTAATATTCCCTTTGGAAGCGCTTTAGGTGCGTCAAACAAACATAGCCGCTGGCTAATTTCGTTGGGAATGCACTCGGGGGTAGGGATACGTTTGCATTTTTATTGTGTTTCTCTACGCTTGCACGTACGAGCGAACTGTCTGTATGTGCGTGTACATATATAGTACATACGCTTGGCTCGTTGTCGCATCACAGGAATTTCTAATTTGTTTGCGTAAGAATCGTTATTTATCTCTCGCTTATATATATATATATATATAGGGGTACGCGCTTTTACTTTATTTCCCAATTATCGTCGCACGCTGCACAGTTAGTCAGTCGTTTTAATTTCAAGCCTGTTGATGAAAAAATAAGAGTTGACATTTTATTCGTTTTCGATAGCATTGCGATATTTATAACACGTGTCGCTACCATAAATCATCGAGCGCGAAAAATATTGTCTCGCAAACGATCTGTTAAATTAAAATGTATTTGAATTAACGTCGCAAAACTTTTGATTTAAGTAGATGATTGATAATTTATTGTTTTGATGTATTAGACATATATTTTAAATGTTTAATAAACTCGCTCACGATGTACATTTCATGAAAATTTTAATGGGTTCGAACGCATTTAAAATTTTGCAAAGTAGACATTTTTTATTCTTGGGTTATTAGCGTTATATATCTTGAGCAAAGTAATCAAAATTTATTCACATTCGCGAGATGTATTTATCCCTGTGTCGAAAAATTTTAGATTTTTAACTTGAAGTTTCTTTTTTTTTTTTCGAAACAAAAAATTTTATTCAAAGTTTAAAATACATATTCGTAAACGTTTTTATTTGTAAAATTAATTTTACATTATAATTTTTTAATTTTTGGCGAAGTTTGCGGAAATTAAAAGCGCGTTGGAAACTTGAAACAAATCTGCGGCACTTCGCGATTTTACTCGATTTCAAGCGTAGTTATCACAATGTAAAGAGATATAATTGAAAAGTAAGATAAAAAAAGTGGGTAAACAAATGAAAATCCAGCGAGGCAATCCTCGTCGCTTATCAAAGTCGGGGGGTTGCAAAAAAAAAAAAAAAAAAAAAAAAAAAAAACAAGTAAGGAAAAAGAAAAGAAAAATAACAGAGCCACAGATAAAGCATCGCTCGTCGGTGAAACTTTTGTCGGATTGCGATGAAAGCGCGCCGCGGCGTTTTCACTTCCGCGTAATTGCGCTCTCGACGGGGGGGGGGGAGGGAGAAAGAGGAGAGCTTTCCCCTATGCGATGTGCTCGCGCTAGGGTAAGGGAAAGCTTCAAAGTGGAGCTCGCGCGTATTAATGAAATGGATGGCGCGAGAGGCTCAAAAGCCGACGGAGAGCCGACGGGTTGTTGGGTCAAGGAGAGAGAGAGAGAGAGAGAGAGAGAGAGAGAGAGAGAGAGAGAGAGAGCGAAGGGGGGCAGAGCAAAGGAGGGAGCGAGGTCAGGGCCGACACACAGGTGTTAAGTCGCTCCAGTGTGCGATGACCACTCGCGTATTTTAGCTCTCTTCCATACCTCCTTCGATCTCTTAACGCTCGGCTCGTCGAACGTCTTTCAACGCAAATTTGATCGGCTTTTATACTTTTTAACCAACGGCCAAAAAGTCTTCCGTCATTAGAGAGCGAGGACGGCGCGCGTCCCCACCGGGCTAATTATCATAGGAAAAGCACACTGGCTGTCCGTACCGTACAACCAGCCAAACGCTCGGCTTTGGAGCAATTAGCTCCTTACTATTAGTTTCCATGTGGCGGTGAGCTGGTCCCCTTTCCTCCGACAACCGATCGGTCTAATTAGCCCACAGGGGTTTCACAGCCCCCCAAGTTCATCGGATGCGTGCGCGTAAATTTTCGCGTCTCCTGCTTTACCTATATCTATTTGTCTCGCGGTTCCCTTTGATTTGATTTCGCTCGAGCGCTGATTAACAATGGGACGAGGTGTGGGCCTTTACGCCGTTTCGACGCCGAGTTGCCTTGAATGTTAATTCATCTTACGGTTTATCGAATTATTCTCCTTTAATAATTAAATAGGTATTTAAAACTCGGCATGCTTCATTGAAAATTTAACGGTCGCGACCTAATTTTTTACTGAAATAAATAATCAAGCATAAAGAATTACGCGATAGATGTGACGGATAGAAAAATGGTTAAAAAAAAAAAAAAAAAAAAAAATTTCAAAGTTCCAGAAGGTGCGAAAGTAGGCGCGGTCCGTGTTTTTCACGAGTAGGTTTCACGAATCAATGAGTCAAACTTAATGGCATCGTCGAAGAGCTTTGTGCAACGAGCGCGCCTTTCGCGAAATTGCTGTGAACTTTAGCGCATATGAATCTGCAAATATTTACGAGAAATGAAATCGAATACATCAAAAATATTAAAATTTGAAAAATAATAAATAGTTGTTCGATTTCGCAATTATGTTATTCGTTTTTAAAAAATTGTTAAAATATCGCTTTAACGTATCGACACGTTTCGTAAAGCAAATGATAATTTACGCCCGATAATTAACTGCTTTGAGCAGATTCAAATTAAACTTTGCGTCGCTTAAAATTAATATTCACAAAGTATCGTTCGACAAATAACGGTAATTCTAATTAATAGGCTCCTATGTAATTCTTCCCTTTCCATCCGTTATATAAAAGTTTAAGCTCACCGATAGTATATAATCAACCAAAAAATTTGAAATTAAGTTTTTTCAACAAGATATTTTTTCAAAAAAATTATCACGGAATTAAAATTGCACGTCAAGCTGATTCTTTAATAAACTCCGGTAACTTTGTCGAATATATATTTGGCGTCCCGGTAATGCATTCCGTAGTCAAATAAAGTATAATATTCCTCGAACACGTGGTAAGGAAATAAAGAGATAACGCGTAATTAAGGTAACACCCTACGAAAACGAGCGCATTAGATCTAATGGGAGAAACGAACATTTTCCTTCGTCAGCCGATGTCACCCACGGAGATTCCATCGTGTCCGCGAATATATATATATATATATATATATCTACGAGCGGTCACGTAAATTGAGTCACGCAATCTCCTGTACCCGCACGTATCGAATTTTTCTCGGTCAGGCAAATTTCCGTCGCTGATCTCCCATCCTGAATAAGAAACGAGGCATGAATCTTCCCCTAGATATCGGAGAGGCTCTTGTGATGGGATTAATAAAAAGCACACGCCGGTATAAATAATGCGAGTTTATAAAGAAGGAAAGAAAAGAAAAAATAATCGCGTTTGTGAATTATTATATTTGTATGAGCCAGTTGGAAAATTTATAACTTAACTTTTACATTTCATATACATCGTTAAGCGATTTGCGGGCTCGGGGCCAACTTTTTTTGAGTTTACCGATTTTCCGTAACCTGTAGATCAAATCGAGCGGCTTTTTATGCGGGTGACTTAAAAGTTTTAAAACTATTTTTACACTTATTATCAAGAATATTGTACACACTTCGATTTTACTTTTATTTTAACCGACAACCGAGAAGATTGATCGATACCATCGGCGCAAAGTTTAAAACGTTTACTCGGCAAAAAGAAATGTTAAAATTTTTATTGTAAGTGGCGTATACTCATTTGCAATATTCAATTGTTCCATTTTCATGCTCATTCGGTTCATTCGCTTATTTTAGATAACAATTGTTTCCATATTCAAACTTGATTCCATCGATAATATTTGCAACGTTTTTTTTTTCTACATCACGCGTTTACCAACACTTTGCACACGGGAGCAGGAAGGGGCGCGTGATATGTCTCACGCGCGCGTTAATCGCATTCAAAACAGAGGGCCGGAGGCGATTTTGAGCTAACCAAGCCAAATCTCCTTTGTCATGCTAATTTCTAATCAACTCGTTTCTCGTAAATGGTCATTTATCCAATCGAAGGGACGTTTGTGAGATTATGAATATAGGTTGCGAGTGCACGCGACTTTTGAAAAAAGTTATGAACGATGAAAAAAAAAGAAACGGTTTATAAGTTGGTTCGATTGCTTTCGAATTATATCGATCAATCTTTTTCAGTAATTTTTTTTTTTCCTGTTTGCTAAAAAATTCTGTTCCGATGTAGATAAAATGATTGATTCGAATTAGAAATACGATGCGGGTTTACAGTTCCTTTTGTTTTCTTTTGTACGTCGAATTCTTTTTTTTTTTTTTTTTTTTTTTTGAAATTAAGAATTATGTTTGAACTTACATATTTATCCTGTTTATTGTATCTTTGCATTTAGGCGAATGAAAATTTTTCCGGAAAATTAAAATTTAGTCTTTTAAAATTAAGTTTGATATTAAAATAATTAAATTTTAAGCAATCATTCGATATAATTTTGATATTTTAATTTAGCAAACGATACACGTTCACGATTAAAAATTTATAATAATAATAAAAAAAAAAAAGAAGAAAAAATAACTAGTTGTTATGGGTGCCAAAAATAGCGGCATTTATTCAAATCCCGAAACCACAAAAATCTCCAACGAAATTCGGATATAATAAAATCGACGGGGCGGTCCGCTAAAAACGAAAAAGTCAAGCGCGTCGAGAGCAAAATCAAGCGTAGCTGTTTGGAAAGAGAGAGAGAAAAAAAAAGAAACGTTTTTCTGAAAAGCGCAACGACGAATAAAAAGTACGCGAAAAAAAGGCAGCGTAGAGGTTGGGATAAAAGAAAAAAAAAATAAATAAATAAAAAAAAAAAAAAAACGGAAAATGAATCGGTTTCTCCCACTTTTGTTGGAGGGACAGAGAGGCAGGAGGCTAAGTTAGAGAAAGAGAGAAAGTTAAAATTCCGCGCACGTATTTTTTCCGCTCGCATTCAAGCATTTCTTTCCTCGTGCTCGTTTTCATCCCGAGTACGCCTTTATTTTTTCGCGGGCACCGAGACCCTCCTGCCCCGTTGAATAACTTCGTATCGGCTAATGCGGCATGAACCGGACGATGCTTTGAGGTCTCCGATATTATTCATCGATGGATAGCTTAGCTGGATTATTCGATGCACCTTATTCTTTTTCTTTGCCTTTTTTACATCGTTCTTGAGACGCATACAAGCGATAAGCTATATTTAATGCGAACGAGTACTTTAATATTTTGTTATTTTGAAATACGGTAAAATTATTAAAAGGCGCGTTAAATTTTGACGAACGCAGACAGAGATTAATATTTATTTTGGAATATTTTGGGCGTCGTTATCTCACGGCAGTCGAGGCGCTTTTGCAAATAGCAAACGTAATTCCGAAGACATTATACTTTGAGAATTCAAAGTACGTTATTGTTCAAATTTCGAGGCACTCGAACCTTGGCTCGTGTAATATAATATAACTCGGTGCAACTGGAGAATAGCTTCTTCGCTCGAAAATTCAATGGCTCGAGTTCGCTCTACAAACATCGGGCTTCGATCAAAGCTAGCATCTCGTTTCCTACTTCCTTTTTTCCGTTTGTTTTTTTATCCGAGAAAGGGAGAAATTCCGCCTTGTAAAACCGTCGGAAGAACACGCGGCAAAAAAAAAAATTTTCCACGGAAAAAAAATCTACGCTTTGTATGGACGAATGAAACGTATAGCTGCGCGCATATAGACACGCACACATACACACACACACACACACACACACACACACATATATATATATATATATATATATATGCAATGTATGTATATGTAAGTTAGTTAAATACTTGTAACATCGAGGTGAAACAATGGGAGCGCAATCAGGACAAGGAGCGAAAGAGACAGAGAGCGGAGAAGCGTTGACGACTTTGAAAGGATAGTCGAGCCAGTCAACCTACTTCCTTGTTGAAATGAAAGCCTTCGATCGGCCGTTTGCGTAAAGGGAGGCGCGACGCGCGCACGAGCTTTAATGAAGAATTAAAACACGCGAGCGCCCAAGGCGCTCACCGCGAATCGGACGTGTCTTTTTTTCGATCGGCGAATCCATCTTTTTGTATTTTTTAAAAAAAAATATTGACTTTTTCGCAGTGTCAATTTCCCGTTATATATTAAACGTACGTGTGGCTTACGATTTATGGAAAGATTTATATTTATGGATTGATTTGGTAAAAGAGTGACCAAGGTAAACTACAACTGACCAAAAAATACTGAAAAACTACAAATTTTTTCGCGAAAAATACTTTAAAGCCAACTTTTGATAAAAAATATTAATCAATGCTTTTGATTAAATTATCATAAAAAAAATTTTAAATTTTTAATTTTACAAAAATATTAATAAAAGTAATATTGTTTCTTGTCATCGAGATATGCAAACAAAAAAACTAGCGTCAAAAAAATAACATAAAAGACAATTTTTTTTTATTTTTTATTTTTTTTATCGACTCGAAGAAGACGACGACATAGGACGCGCATAAGCTATTGGAAAATGCATCATACATTTATAATATGCGAGTCTGGGCTGAAGGGATCGCGAAAGCCAATTTTTTCGAGTTTTTTATTTTGAATAAAGAGAAAAGTACTAAAAATTGTATACACTCGATGAAAATGAAAAATTTTTGTCAACGGTTTATTTTATTTTTACAACGAGATAAGCAGATTCAAATAGTAAAAATGAATGGTAAATTTCAAAATATATTTTATATAATACAAGATGAAAATAAAGAAGCTCGTGAAGGTACGAAAGTTAAACATAGAGTTTCCTTTCGGGTAAAACATGTTCCGGTGTAAGTGAAATATATTTTTATAAGAAACGTGGCAAAACAATGCATATTATTCTTTGACAATATTCAGAGAAGATAAAATATACTTTTAAAATATATTATCATCAGTTTTTAAACTCATATCGTGAGTTTAATTCCGAAGAATTATAATTCTTACGAGGATAGGTTATTTGGATTCTCAATAAATGTCAAATTATAACGAGTTTTAGAATAATGTTTCTCCTTAAGAAAAAATTGAGCTTTCCAATTGTCATCTTCTATTTTGTGCAATATAGAATGTGCACATGTCTTTGGAAATTTTTATGAAAGGAAATGAAAGTATAATGGAAAGAAAATTTCTCTAAATAAGAATCGATTTTAAGAAAAGTTATCGTTGTTTTTTTTTTCTCTCTCTCTTTCCAACGAATTGACACAAATTCAGGTAGACGTTAGTCAACTGTAAAATTTCCGATATTCCTTTATTTATTTTTTCCGTCGAGCATTGTGTAAAGCAAATAATTCAATATTCGTTGAACTTTGCTTCATCACTGGAAACAACTCGTTAAACTCGAGCTCGACTATCCTTCAAAAGTCAAAGTTTGCGTCACTTTACGATTTCTATGAATCGAATCGATTCTTTTTTTTTTTCTTTAGCCGTAGATTAATATCGACGCTGATTCCAACAGCGATGAACCGAATGTTCGAGCGGAGGATAAAAAAAAGAGAGAGAGAGAGAGAGAGAGAGAGAGAGAGAAGTGAAAAAAATAAAAATAATTTCACAAAGGAATCTACTCCATCAAATGCTCACCAAGAGTTATCGTGCCAATAAAATTTACTACTGTCGAACAAACGCCTCTCTGTCCCTTGCACACATGTGTATCTTCCTTCCTCCCTTTTTTTTTAAGCTGCGTTTATCTAGCATTAAATAATACGATTTTTAAATCATCCTCTTGCTCTCGCATCGTTTCTCTTTTGCTCAATGGTTATTGCACGTCGATGTCATCGGTATTTATCGATCGAGTTTATTTGTCAAGTTAATCGTGAAAAATTAATTAAATATATTTTAGAATTTTAACATTGAAAAATTTAAAAGAAGAATGTTTTTTCGTCGAAGAAGAAAAATTTCAAAATTAATGTCAAAGTCCTTTTTATAGCCGACTATATCCGATTTAATCAAATGAAATAAAAACTAAATAATTTATCGTTAAATGCGCAATTACAGAAAATTCAAACGTACAAAGTAAAAAATCAATCGCATTAGGTAAATGCTATTATATCAATCAAGTTGTGAAAATCGAGAAAAAGAAAAGATAGGATGAGCGGATAAAAGAATGTCCGTCGATTTTAAAATTGCACTCGAACGTACTCCGACGTAAACACGATGCGCGCTATGAGGAGAGCTAAAAGCTGCGAAAGTTCACGTACATGTATATAGATATACATATATATATGTGGAACTCGCGATAAAATTTATTGGCGGAAGTTACGAGTCGGGAAACTCGTCGAAGCGTATTACGCGTCATTGTGAGAGCGCGCGAGCGAGCATTTTTATTATTTTTTTTTTTTTTTTCCTATTACTTTCTTTTTTTTTTTTTTTTTTTTTTTTTCATTTCTCGTTTTTCCGCAATAGGACGGCTTGTTAGCTCCGAAGAGTACGATAGCATAAATAAGTGCGCCCGCGGCTCTTTTCACTTCATCACTGTGTATCGGGGGGGGGGGGGGGAAAGGGAGTTATAAAAAACGTTGCCACGCGCGAAAACTTCCGTGTTTTGCTTCTTTTACTTTTTTTTTTTTTTTTTTTCTTTCTATGTTTGATCGACTGATAGATAACTCAAAAAAAAAAAAAAAATAAAGAATTTGTTCGAATTGAGATATCAAAGTAACGTGGACTTTGACTTTTGGAGGATCGCTAGATTCGAATTACTTCCGACGGTATAAATCGAACCTTCTCTCGTCTTTCGTACGATACTTTCAACGAAAAGTAATAATAAAAGTTTGACAATCGCTACCTAAAGCCGATTAATTATGAAACAAATTTTCTTCACTCGATATAATCGTCCTAAAATCCTATTGCTCGTATAAACTTCAGAAAAAAAAGAGGTAACAAACACAAAGGTCAAACTTTGTTCGATGAAAGGCTCTTTGTTGGCGTTTACACACCAAACATGTTAATGTATGAAATAATTATTTTAAAAACAGTTTGTTTTGTAAAGTAAAATTTTTTTGTTATTTTATCCGAGCTCGCGGTATGAAAAGAGCGTTAAAACCGCGTGGAATGTAATGGAGATATAAGTGGTTGCGTATTATAACAATAAACTTTTATACTTCTCTTCTCTCTCGGTTTAAAAGCACGGGAATAATTTCCGTAAACAAGAGCCTCGGTAACAATGCGCAAAAGAAAACTAAAGCGCAAGTGAACAAAGAAATTCGGCAAAACGAGTCTCGTAAACGGCCTCGGCAACTCGTGCGGCTCGTTGTTTCATTTTCTTTTACTTTCTCTTTTTCTTCTCTTTCGTTCTCCTCTCGTTTCCCTTGCCCTTTCTTTTTCATCCTTTCGTTGTATTTTTTCGGCGCAAAGAGGCGCGAGGAATTTAGTCACCCATCCCCCTTCTTGTTTTGCCTCCTTTTTCTCTTCCGCTCGAAAATTCCAGCGTCGCGTTTTCACGCCTCGACTGAGCCGAAATCGATGCCTCACCTAACACCGAACAACCGACCTTTCTCCGTCTGCTTCTGGTTGGCGCGCACCCGCGCGTTCGCGCATTAGCGTTTGCGCCACCAACGGCCGCGACGAATTATGGAGACAATTTTCAGCTCGCACGGAACTTCAACAAATTGCCGCTTAAAATCTACTCAACGCGCACCTATTTTCCGTTTATCGACGAGGTTAATAAAGTTTTCGATAAATTGACCTAATTATTAGGCAAAAGTACAATAAAGATTTTATCAGTTTTATCATTTTTAAGCATAATTAGTTTGCGTTGAAAATATTCGTAGATTATTAGTTTTCATCCTATCTTTTATTTAATTTGCTTCATTTAACGAAGTAAAATTACTCAAATTAATGGCCATTATTAACCGGCTTCGTTTAGTTAATAGCGCTATCGCGAATAAAGATGATTGCTACATCCAATTTTTCTCGAGATTTATGAGAAACTAGTTTCGCTACTAGTTTTAAATTATCTCTTAATTGTAAGCGTCTTTATTGAACCAAGCACCGAACTTGCTCGAAACTTACTGCATCATTAAAAAGTTTCGCAAGCGCTGAATCGCGAATTCGCGAGCTCGCGATAACACTGTTTAACATTTATAAAAGCTTCGTAAAAATGTACGTTTGAGCGCTTGATTATAAACGTAACGGAGGAGTAGCTTAATACGCAATAAATACATTTTGTCCCCCGGTACGTTTAAGAATATCTCGAAGCGCGTTTGCACGCGACTCGTTCTCGAATAATTTCTCTGACATATTGTATCGATCAAATAGCCGCGCTCTCGTGCTCAACCATTGAACGCGCCCATTACCGAATCTCAAACTTTTCGTTGAAACTCGCTGCAAAATTCATCGCAACCGAGATAAGTTTACGAACTCTCTTGCGTGAGAGAGAGAGAGAGAGAGAGAGCGGCTTATTATTTACTGGAGCGGTTCAATGATGTACGCCGTTACGTGAGCTGAAATTGTACCTTACGCGTAGCCGAGAAATGTCAAGAGATAAGGTCTCGCTCTCCCCGGGATTCCAAAGGAGCAAACACTTGGCTGACCGAGTAATATCCTTTTCTTGACAAAGGTCGAGTGAGAGAGAGAAAGAGAGACAGAGTGACTGTACTCGTGTGTACATGTGTGTATGAGTATACATGAGCGTGTAAGTTTTGCCAAGAGCAAACGTGCGCGGGTGTTTGTTTGAAGGGCCGAACGGCAATCTTCGAAAACTTTAATGGGCCTTTGCCGTCAGGAAGCATCGGTGACGCGCGCAATTTTCCCGAGAACGTCCTCCAACGGTAGTCGAACGACTTCGCGTCGGCTACCGTCTCGAGGATTACTTGTATACATTGGACTACTTTTTCCAGTCTCTCATACGCCAACTTTCCCGCCGAGAGTCCAAATTCAAATCACGTTTCTTTCTTTTCTTTTTTTTCCTTTTTTTTTTTTTTTTTTTTTTGTTTAACGAGGGGATTGCCTCGGTCACGCTCGGACACAATATGGTGCAACTAATTTTTTTTATGCTTATGAAAAAATCTAAAAAAACGTATTTGTATGCATACGAAACACCAAAATAAGACAAAAATTTAAAAGTGGACTAACCACGCACGTCACTAAATATACCGATTGTCTTTTTTAAAAAATATCAAAACGAAATGAATTTAAAATCACACCGTTTATTTTCGACTGCAACCTCGTTTACAGAGATATTCGCGTCAATTTCTCGAAGGGAAATCGCATTAAATGAAGATAAGGCAATTACGACAGCGACAACTGAAAGACGCACCGACGCGTTGGGATATTTTGTGCTTCGTCGTTGATGAAAAAATACAAACGGACCACTTACGTCGATAAACGTGTACATACATATTCACGGTGCATTAACCCTCTCATACACACGCGACCGCGTGTTATACGTTGCTTTTTTTGGCGGTGAAAAGTTTTTAGGTATTAATGAATTTCGCGTGTTGCCGCGGCGACATATTATCGAAATAAAATTGCTGGATATGGAGACATTACACGTCTGAGCGTGACGAGGCTCCCCTCTGATGTACATTTTTTTTCTGTTTTTGTTTTTTCTTTTTTTCCATTTTTATTTTTTTGTGTTTCTTTTTATATGTTTGAGTTTGCGTGCATTTGTTGGATCTTCCTTTACAGGTTAAGTGCATTTATAATCGTTAATATTTTAATGTTATATGTTTGTTGTTAATTGTTTATAATTTAGTAATTCTGTTAATTTTATATCTAAGATTTTTTTTTTTTTTATTTCTTTAAAGAAAAGGGTCTTGGAAGAAATTTGTTGAAGGGTTCAGTGAGTGGGAAATGAGAGAGAATAAATGCGCCATTTCTTGAATGTCAAGCAACGACGGTAGAGATCGCCCCCTCGGCTTATCCGGTACTTTTTTTCATGAACGGGACCATCCAACTGTTCATCGTTTTTCCGGCAGCTTTAAGGCGATTTCTACGTCGTGAGAGGCTCGAGCGCGATTCGCGTAGACAAAATTGACCAATGAGATTCTAAGCCGCATAACGGATTGGGAAAAATGTCTTTGATATAATGCTACAACCGGTGAGTGAAATTTCTTTGCATTTTTCACTTTTATTCATTTTGTTTTAAAAATTATTTCTATAATTTTGCAAAACTTATTGCAATTATTTAAAATTATTTCATAAAAGTTATTCATCACGATGTGATTATGTTTAACACGTCACAGAAAGGTTACATTACATTTTGTTTCACAATAACTTAATTATATCATATTCCCAACCGCACAAAGCGTTGTCAATTAAATAAACAAGCTTGCGCAACCGCACAAACCGCGATATCTTCTATTTTTGAGGTTAGGTTATACGGTACTATAAAGGCTGTACACAGAGAATCATATAGCCAAAGGAATAAGCCATCGCGGTCTGATTGTCGTCGCTTGCAATTACGTGGGCGTTGACGATAATTAGCTTCACATTGACATAACCTCTCACTGATTTCTTGTCTACGCGCATGCGCGAACTCTCGAGCGCTTCATCTCTCTCTGAATACGTGCAAGCTTGTGTGCGTTAACTTTGTACAGCGTTATATCGCTTAAAATACTAAGGTTAGGAAAGTTACGTGCACGGGGATGCAGGGAGAAGAGAATATGTGCACATATACGAATATAGTGGAGGGATTTGCTAAATAACGTGTTACACTTGTATTACACATGTTTGCGAAAAGAGACTGTATAGAAATATACAGTGGGTGACGAGTTTTACGCGCGACAATAGGGATGAAGAAGGGTTTGTTACGTAGATAACTTATACATCGTAAACGGATTGTTTGACATGTAACATGAGTGTGTGATACAACGTGGGGTGGGGGGGGGGAGGGAGAAGATTTCGTGAAGAAAGTAGAAACCTGTTGTTTATGTATACCAGTGTATACCATTGACAGACGATAGATGATGAGAGGAAGAAAGGGAACGAAAATTCGTACGCGCGTGAACTTTCGCTGCAATCAATCGACTTTATTATTATTATTATTTTTTTTTTTTTTTCTTTAAATGCTTTCTTTAAGCTTAAAAGTAATTCGTCGACGATATAAGCGACAGGTGAGAAAGTCACGCGCGTACACTGTTTCAGCGTCTTAATCGAGAGAAAGATAATAAAAAAGTGAAAAAGGGCGGTTTATGTGTACGTGATCGAGTATATATCATAGCTATAAAAAATAAAGAAAAAAATGTATCGATGTATAGATATATATAATAATCATGATGATGATAATAATAATAATAATAATAATAATAATAATAATAATAATAATAATAATATAAGATATATACATACGTAATCTAACGAGTACGTAAAACGTGTCGAACAGTTAACGCGCGCAGAATGGAAAATGTATGTATATAAAATATAGGTATATGTATATATATTGTTATCTCTATATATATATATATATATTTGTATGTATGTAAGCAGGCGCGTCATGCGTGTGTCGGCGTTGGATTACATTACCTAGGGTGAGCTTCTCGCCGGAGTCGGGGGGCAGGGTGAAGCCGAGCAGAGCCATGCTCGATATGAGGACGCACGGCACGATGAGGTTGAAGAAGTAGTAGAGGGTACGCCGGCGTATCTGTATCGTGAAGGTGACGTCGACGTAAGGCTCCGGGCAGCACTGGTACACGATCGTGTTCTTTTTCCCTGGCATTCCTGCAATTCCCGTCACACATAACAGCATGAAATTTCTTTTTTATTTTCCTTGTTTTTTTTTTTTTTTTTTTTTTCTTTTTCTTTATTTTATCTGTTCAGCCGCATATATCCGGCTTAATTTATTTTATTAACATTTATATTATTATTATTGTATACAAATGACATTAAGTCGTTACATCGTTACTTTTATTAATACTCGTATATATGAGCATATACGCTTTTGTTCTTTCAAAGGTATATGCGCACACCCTCACAGACATTGTACTTATTTATTTTATTTACTTTGCTTTTAATTACGACGAACACACGCACACGGATGCAGAGTCAACTCGTGGTTCGTACGCAGCTTATTATTGCAGAGACGATTAATTTGCTACAAAATAAACAGGCACCCACAGACACTCACATACACACACACACACACACATACACACACACAGAGGTAATATATGCATTGCCTTGGCTCTTTTATTTTCTTTTCAGCTGCCGTTCAAGGATCCAACAATCCGGCGTGTAAACTCGGTAAATCATAGCTTAATAAATAAAGAAAAAGATAAACGTAAGAGAGGACCGTCTGATTTATGCTGCTGCGCTCGTTCGCGGGCTCATTTCCAAGTTGAAATTTATTCGAAGTAGAAAAACGTATACATTTACCATACACATACGTATACATGCTATATACACATGTGTATGTGTGTATACGTACATGCGTTTTTAAAATAAATGGATGGATGGAACTTTGTTAGGACCGGTACCATAAATAACAAGAAATTCAAAGTAAAATAACTTACTTTTTACGCGCGCGAATCAAACATCTCCTCGATATATATCTTTATCGTTATTTTTACGTTTACGCGAATTTACATATTTTGAAATTTTACGATAAAATAATAAAAAATACGAAAGGAAATTTATACTATCCATGTGCCCGTTAAATGTCTTATAAAAATATACGTTCCTTAAACTTTATCGTAAGCGTGGAAACGTAAAACATAAAAAAAAGCTTTTATTGACTCTGGAGGCACAAACAATAAATAGCACTCGGCTCGATATCACTTGCAGAACAATAATTTAGCGAAAAACAATTCCAAGATCTCAACGATTCCAAAAGTTCTTTCAAAATATTTTATGTATATCTATTTCATAAATTCGATTTCTTATTAATTAAACTTATCTTTAATCAATAAATTGATTAAACTTATCTTTAATCAATTTTTTCGATATTAAATAAAACAAAAAAAAAAAAAAAAAAACAAAAAATAAACAATTTCCTTTTAACCATACGCGCAAAACTGAAATTACAGAACGAATCGTACACATTTGCTTCGGGGCAAAATTTAATCGATTAACCTTTTCCGATTCCTTTCGCAAAATATGGAAAAAGAATTTTCATTAACGTAGACGACGACGCGCCCATGTGATGCGCGATTACGTGCCGCGTAAAAAACAAAAGAAAAAAAAAAAAGAAGCGTTCGTTTGTATTATAAACGATTGTAATCCCCGAATTACCATTCTCCGTCTGCTTTGGCCATATTGAACTCTGTAGCGCCATCGGTTTGCCTCCCGATAAAAACGAACGAGTCAAAGCGGCAAAGAGGGAAGAAAAAAAAAAGAAAAAACAAAAGCAAAAAAAAAGAAGAAGCGCAAAGGAAAAACGTAGGAAGCTGTGGGATGTGGGGGCGGGGGGGGGGGAGAGCGAGGGTAAAAAGAAAAACGCACGCGCCGTTGTGCTCGCCGAAGCGAAAATAATGCGGAACATCGGTGGCGATCGATTGAGTCGTAAAAGTTGTACTTTTCGGGAAAAATCGCGGTGGCATCCGAAACGAGACCGCGATAAAAGAATGAGAAAGTGACGAGGCGTCGTATATGCTAGGCGATAAAATGGGTGGAGCCGGAAACCCATATGGCTGGGAAATCGCGCGGAAGTGCCAATGATACATGTCGCGCGATCCGCTATTTTATAGGTTATATTCAACTTTTTTCCTTTTTTTACTTATCTTTTCTTTTATTTTTTTTTTTTTTTTTTTTTTTCTGCGCGACTATATCTTATTATGAGCTCCACCGTCTTTCGAGTCTTGTTTCAAATATATAATATAATATATTGAGAAAACTTTATAAATTGATTTTATGAGACGCTTAACGAACTTAAAGACGATTTTTACGTCGTCTACTTGATCTTTAACGTCGCTTTAATAAAATTTAAATTGTTATTAAATGGTAATTGGCAAAGTAAAATTATTCATCGTTTTTCCTTTTTGAAAGAAATTGTTAAAAATAATTTAACACCGATACCGACAAAATAATTAAATTTAAACGTTTGCAACGTAATTTTTATAGTTATTTTAATAATAAAAGTTAATTACATTTCGTGTACATAGGTGAAAATTTTTAAAGTAAATAAACTGCTCCAATAGCTTTTATGTAAATTTACTCAGAAGTGTGTTTCTCGACTTAATTAGTTTACCGGATTCGTTCAAATTATGCCAAGTTTCTGAAGTTTTAATGTTCATAAGTTCATGATACCAACGTTATAATAACTTGTTTTAACTTTTATTTTCTTTTTCATTTATAAATAATTCATCATGAAATTTTGAAATTTCACTTTATTATCGTGAACGAATTTCCGTTGCCTTTTTCATCACTTTAAAATATTATATGCATTCGATTAGGGATTCAGAGTTGTTGTTGGCAAATTTCACATAATCCAAACGCGCGACGAATTCTCAACTTTATAATGCGTCCATTAATTTAGCCGCTATAATTTAATAAGTTTTCTAGATAATGGAAATAAATGTTGCCGTAATGTTTTTCAATTCGACGATTCCGTACGAGCGTTGCGTTTCACGTAGGTATCGTTGACATATGAAATTAAACGGAAAAGAAAGCCAAAAAGAAAAAAAATAAACGTTTCTTTTAGAATTTTTTTTAAATTATAAAATAAAAGCTTTTTGACACATAATGGAGAGAGAAAGAAAAAGAGAGAGAGAGAGAGAGAGAACTTAAAGTTTGAAACGAAGCAAGCCATTGAAATTGTAACGTAGAATGAATTTTCACATCGTTGCATTAGTTTGATTTTTAATCAAACCGAGTTGCTCTACATAAAAACGAAAAATTCGCTTCATTGAAGTGGAAATTCATTTTAAATTACAGTATCAGTCTTTTTACACTTTATAGGGTAAAATCCTTACTCGAAGAAAATTATAATGAAATTATAATACATGTATATGTCTCGATATAAATGAAGATAAAATAAAGAAAATTAAAAGATAAAACGTCTCGAATAAACGGAAGACGAATAGAGATTTTCTTCTCGAATAACGAAAGCTTTAACAATTGGTATGTCCGCGAATTTTTAGCAGCAAAATAAAATATATGATCGGATCACTGGTAATAGAAATACATACACAAACATACACACACACACACACACACACACACACAAATACACAGAGTAACTTGCACCATTGTGGGACAAAAAACATGTAAAAATCAAGACAACATCGGCCGATAATATAAAAAGAATGCTCGGCCGTCCATTAAACTTTGTTTGTCAGACTCACCGATGAGGTACCATTCCCCGTTCATGATGAAATCGGACAAGTCGCCTCCTTCCTCAGAGTTGAGTACCAGATCGAGCTACCAAGGTCGAGAAAGTTTGATTAAAGAACAAGCTTTATCCTATGGGCATTCCCGCGTTTTTTTTTCTTCATATCTCATGTCACATCGCTTTTTACAACTTTTTACACAATATAGATACATAAAGATAGAGAGACAGTTAGAGACATAGATATATAGATAGATAGAGAGAGACAGAGATAAAGATAGAGAATCAGTTAGAATTAGAGAGAGAGAGAGTGAGAGAAAGGTTAGATACACGTATTTATATATAATATTCGCTTACGGCTAGTAACGGCAACAACGTTTCCATGCATCGTGCACTAACTACTAATTTATAGACAGCATGCACATCGCATTACGCTGTTATATCTCGTCTATGCACATGTGGGGATGCTCCTCTGAATGTTATATCTTTAATTACGAGTGTGCGAGATAGAGGCGCACTCGAAATTCTTTCAAAATTCAAATCCGATTTTAACCTTGTCATTTATTTATTCGTTAATTTCTTTGGAAAAAAAACAGCGTTGATTGAATTTACTTTTCTTTTTTTTTTTCTCATCAAATACTAATTAAACAACTTTTAATGACTTATTTGAGCACATTGTGCAATTGTCATAAAAAAAAGTATATTAATTAAATGAAAAATAAAGTACACATTATAATTGGCTGTTTTATTTTTTTATTTTTTTTTCGTTAACAATGAAAAATATTATCACCATGGTAGCATTTTTCAATTGTTTTTCTGCTTATTTTTTGTCTTTGTTCGTTTGTTTTTTTCATTAATCAGAACTAGTTCGTTTGAGTCAACAAACTAATTGAAGTTATTATTATTTATGAAAAATAAAATGCCGTAAATTATCGAGTATATATATTTGAACTTTCTTAATACATTTTTAACGCTTGTGCCGCAAAAAAACTTCGAAAAATTTATAATATTTATTCTCAAAGGATAAGTAAATTGTACACTTCTGGTTGTATCCAAGTATACCGGATATATAACCACTTACACACTCGAAGGTATGATTCTCGATGGTCGAAGAGGATAAGGGAGAGAAGGAAGGAGAAGGGAAGGCCTAATTGCGGGTGGCCGCGCGCTACACTCGACGCTTCGATTGGCCCGCGACCATCGATTTTAGTTTGATATTCGATATTCTAATCGTTCGGTCCATTGTCCGCTTTCCGGACCCTATCTCTATCGCTCGCTCGTACCTTTAATTTTTTTCCAAACCGGCGAACTGGATTTATCCGGAGGATTCGACGCTGGCCTGTTGATGCGTTGATTGCGTTATTTTCGTCGTCGTCATTTTAATTTCGCGTGAGGCAAAGTAGACGGACGAGAATTTTCATCTGCGTCGATTATTGTTTTGATATTTTTTACACGTAAACATTTTTAATCCTTAAATTTTGAGATTAACTTTATCCGTTACAAAATTACTCTCTGCGATTTTTCAACAGTGTTTTGTAATTAAACGTTTGGAATTTATTGACCATAACACGCGATTACTAAATTATTCAACGCGTAATCCTATTATTCCGTTAAATGGCTTTTAAACGTTCGATATATAAAATGCATACCAATTAACGATCGACCGTAAAAATTTTTTTTCACCCGAAAGTACAGGATGTATTTCAAATTACCGCAAGAAATAAAAAAAACATTAAAATTTTGAAAAAGGTAGTATATTTTTGTCGCGCTCGATTCGATGAAGAAAAAAAAAGTTTGTCGAAAAATAACATCGAAATCTCGTTAACGACCTCGGGGAGAATTAAAAATTTCTCATTCGATACGCGGAAAACATATTTTATCAACGCGCATTGGCATTCAACACGACGTTTCGCTTTGTGGGTCTCTTTATTACATTTTTTTTTGTTTTCCTTATCGCTTTATTCTCTCTTCGCGCGGTGTTGAATACCTGCCGTATAGCCTGGCCTTAACCCTCGAGGGGGAACGAACCCTCGCATTTTCATTAGCGGTGAGACGACGTGACGATAATTAAAGCGCAACAGAGCTAAGCCGCAAAATTGAGAACCAAAAGGCAAACTTTCTACTCGATGCCTCTTGCTTCTCTTCCAACTCGTTGTTGGATTGCTGAAGCGCTTTCATTAACGACGACGACGACGAAAAAAAAAAAAAAAAAAAAACAAAAAGAAAGGAAGGAAGAAATTTCACGTTTGAGCGAACTTTTTACGCGTTATCCGAACTGAAGTTCCATTAAAACGTCGTAACTTTATTTTTTACTTTGAATATGGGCAATTATAGTCTTGAAAGTCTTTCGAAGTCAAAGCATGGTACATACAGTTGCTTGAATTATAACTTGGAAATCGAAACGAGCAATCTTTTTGATCAAAATTTTAGTCAAACGAAATGATGTAGAAGACTAGCGTAGCCTTTCAGTTAGAAACAATACGATAGAATACCAAAATAAACAAAGATCAATTCTCAATTTTCTTATTTTAAAGGTTTAGTACCGTTAAATCCAGTTCGCCGTTGTTTCTTTTATCGGTGAAAAATAAAAGAAAAGAAAAGTAAAAAAAAAAATAAAATCCACTCATCGAGCGGACGACAGCAAACGAGCCTCGATGAAAAGGAAGGTCCGGACAATTTTCCGCAGTAAACGAACTGACACGCGCAGGGAGGGAAAGAGAGAGAGAGAGAGAGACAGACAGACAGAGAAAAAGGACGAGGGATAAAGCGGGAAAAAAGAGCGTCAATCGTGTAAGCCGCGCTCACCGATGCAACGATGGCCAGAGCGAAGTTTCGGTTGTGTGCATATACACATGGATGCGTTTAAATCTTTACACGTAAACGAGGATATGTGTATATATATATGTATATATATATATATAGTTTACTAAGGCATAACTAAAAGCAGAAGCGAAGCGCGAACATCGCTACTCGCATGCAGTTGCGCGCTGACGCATGCAACTTCTGCCTCAAACCTTCTCTCTCGATCGATTATCATTATCGTTCTCATTATTGTCGCGATCGATTTTGCTGAACCAATACTTCCGCCATCGTATTATCCTGTTTCATCTGACCGTTTCGCTTTCTATATACATATACATAAGTATTATATTCTTTTCAATTTTTTTTTTTCTTCTTTTTCCGCCGGGAGAAAATTACGCGCGCGAAGGTCGGATTCAGCTAAGTCGATTACGTACACTCCTTGCTCTACAAGTCACGTACACTTCATCTGTACAGTAAGCACACTTAGGGGTATTGTTCTTGTATGTACATGCGAGACGTCGTATAATACGATGGGCTTGCTTTTACTGTTTATATGCATATATTTTTGTGTGTATTTGTCATTTTTTTTTTTTTTTCTTTTTTTTTCAAATACAGCGTAAGATCTCTGCTCGTTCCCCTTTTTATTTATTTTTTTTTGTTTGAAAAACTGTTTATATTTCCCTTGTTTTCTTCTTCGTTGATACTTGCTGTATTATTTTATGTTGAACGCGATCTCAAAAACGCGAAAAGAGAAACGACGTTAATTAGCAGTGAGTCGACGTTGCATTGTAAACGCTTGCTAAACCCACCCCTCGACTCGCTAGGAAAGCGACGAGAGAGAACTCGCGTGTTATTTCGTTTCGTCCGCGTTTTCTCATTCATCGTTGGTGTTTATATTTTGGTAAAGTGTAAAAAAACGTGCGAGTTTAATTGCAAGGAAAAAATTTTTCAAAAATTAAAAAATTTACCAATAAGCATGTCCTTTCAATTATCGATTATAGTCGACTTCTAAAGGACTAGCGCGAAAGAATTCGTACCTAAAGTAAAAATCGGTCAAAACAAAACCGAAACGTCGGTCTCCCATCGTGGAATAATAAACAATTATCGGGAGTTTCGAAACTTTGTCCCCATTCTCGCGTTCGCTTTCGCGAGCGAGTCGTTTCGCGCTTTAAATCTGCGCGGAGCTCCACATGCAAATATCAACAGCTTGCGCACAAAGAGGGAGAGCGAGCGGATATACGCGCTCGCGCATATTCGCTCGCACACACACACACACACACACGAATGAGAATAAAGTGCGAGTGGGTGAGGATAATACAACATACATACACACACATATACACAATCATTTATGCCTCGATCCCTCTTAGCACAATAAACACAAAGCGAGCAAGGCGCGCGGGTTTTTGCGTCCGTCGGTTCGTCTATGATGCGTTTGAACGTGTTTCTCTTTCCATCTTTATTTTTTCTTCGTATTTCATCTGTGTTACGTGTATGCCACACATATTTATGTCTATTCCACATGTAAACAGCTAGACGCATTTACGCAAGACGCGCGTGTGTGATATATATATATATATATATATCGGTGTAACAATGGTGTTACTGTATATTGGTGTCGTTTTTGGTGTACGGAAGAGGGCCGTTTGTCAGCCAGCGAGCCGTCGTGTTATATATATATATACGTATCTATATATAGTTTTACAGCGGTCATTTTTTAGTTTAGAAACAACGTAAACAAATAAACAGTAACATAAATATTTAAAATTAGAAACGAAACAAAATTTCAAACATATATTTTATTGTATATATTTACGGCAATGTTGAGAACAACTAAAAAAACCCAGGTTAAATAAAAACGAAAAAAAAATCACCACCAAATGAAAATTAAATGTGAAACAAGAAAAAAAAAAAGAAAACGTTAATAAACATTGCCCGTATCAGGCGAGATTGCGCGTCCACATTTGTCATAACCTCGACGTCGCGTTTCATCTTTTCTTTCTGTTTTACTCTTTGGTTTTAAACTCATACCTTCGTGTTTGGTCTAACGCGTATTTCTGGCTATAAGCCCGTACATACTTTTTTTTTCTCTTTTTTTTTCAGACTCGAAACTTTTTAATTCATATCATTCACCAGGTGTTAAATAATTTTTTTTTTCTTTTTTGTTACGTATGAAATTTTAAAATTGTAGAGGAGTTTTTCCATTGATTTTAATTTTTGTACGAACGATAAACGGAAAATCTAAATGCCATGCAACGGTAAATGGGATAAGCCAACGTATTACTCTTGGGAATACTCATGAAATATAACGAACACGTAAATATTTATACGAAGGTTAAATCACTAGGAGGTTAAGATTCATGGGGAGGGGGCTACATATAAAAAAAGGTGTCTAAAGTTTGATTGTTAACGAGGTTTTATACGGCCAAAACACTGAGTGTGTATGTAAATATATAAATACATATATATATCCACAATATATTTATATGAACCATTGGGTATATAGCATAATTAGGTGACTAAAAAAGTGCGACATCGAGGGTTATAAAAAATGCGGACGGTTGATCTTGCCAAGATCTATATAATGTTATGTTTCATCGAGCTTGATAACAGGATTTATATATCTATACATGTTATTAATATGTAAATTGACACAAACATTTATATAATTAATATATAATAAAAAATATATATATTTTATCATCGAACGTGGTCTTACATGAATGCCCAGGCTCAGACGCACAGCAGGTTTACTTATTTGAGGAATGTCGAAGACAAAAAAAAAAAATTACAAAAAAAAAGAGATCATAGTTCACTCTTTAAGTAATCGGTTCATTGCTCAACCACCTGCGTGATTGGTGTCAAAGGCACGGTGCGTTGAGGGGCATGCAAGTAAGAGCGCATCCGACTATACGAGTAATTTAAAATGCACCTGCCTCGCGTACACTCGCGCGACTAATGCCGCGATCTATTGCAAGCTTTCTATGAATTTCTAGTTCTAGCTTTCGATGACTAATTGTCGTTCCATTGAAGGGTTCAACCGACGCGTTTAGAGTTTTGGTTTCGGTTATTTTGTATTTGTTGCACCAAGTGAACCCTCAAATTTTTAAATTTTAATGACAGTTTACAAATAAAATTACCCTACGGTGACGATATTTACTATTCTCTAATCGATCTCTAATATCTATATAAATGTCCCTGCAAGTTTTAAGCCTTAAAATTTTCCCGATAAATCTCTGAAAGAATATATTACATTTTGCCATTGAAAATATCTGACAAAATTGAATCGTTGAAACTGATAGGAAGTCATAAAATAGTTGTACGACTTTTTTTTATCGATGGTGATGATATATTCCTTTTGCGGCTTTCTGACCAATGGACTTTTTCCGATATTAAACCACGAAATGGTGAAGATGAACGCTAATCTAGTTCTTATTCAACCCTAGCACTTCTGCGATTTCCTTTTCTTGCTTCATCTTTCCGCTTGTGCAGCAGATGATGCTCCGAGCAAGAAAGACCGTAGAGATTACTAAATCTAGGTATGTTGTCCGAGCTCCACCAATCATCTAGTTTTGTTCAACTTTTTTTATTCACATCGATGGATAGCAGCAGAGAGAGGAGAAAGTAAAATGGAAACTGAGAAGACTGAAATAAAAACAAATGAGATGAACATCCAAGTTACATAGAAGAAGGTACCGAAAGCATTTTCAAAATCGTAAAAGTGGAAGGAGGAGAGAAAAAGTAAGTTCAAAATGAATTGAGACCATTGGTATAGTAAAAGGAAAAGCGTATAAAGAGAAACCGAATAAATAGTAAACGAGTCTTAGATTCGCATGAGCACGTACAAAAATTCAGAGACGGAAGAAAAAGTTGGAGGAAAAAAGAGGAAAGAAAGAAAAGGAAAAAGGAAAAAAGATGGACATTCACGTGAAAGGGTCGATGGTTCAACGTGTATACATATATATTGGAACCGAAGAAGTAGAACAACCCAAAGATAGATTGAAAGCATAGGGAACAAAGGGAAAAGCATGGTAAGACGAAATGGAAAACGAGCGAAGCGAAGATCCGGAAGAGCGAGAGAGAAGAATAAAGAAATCGAAAGAGAAAAAAAGAGAAAAGGAGAAGAAGAGCAGCGTAGTCGTAAAAATTGACCGAGGAAAAAATATAAAAAGGCGGAAAAAAATTGCTGGCCGTGGAAAGAAGTGCCGAGGCAAAGAAAAGAAAAGCAAGGGTGTGGATGTGTGCAGGTTCGAGGTAAAATCGAGCGAGAGACACGAGAGGAAGTAAGTCGGCTCCCGGCAGCTCTCGATGCGTTACCGCTGCAGCGTGGCAGCACGCAACAGGTGAACTGACAGGTACTTCGACCTCTTAGTGTTTTCATCGAGCCCGTAATACTCTTCCCCTTTCAAGCACTGTATAGCAAAACTTATGGAGAGAGGAAGGGAGCGCCGATGAATTTTTCCACTCGAATGCTCAACGATGCACGTTACCTCTCGGTGAATTGTACTCGGCGAAAGCACGCTACAGGATCAAAGGAAATTCGTATTGATGTCGATGATGGATTTTCGAAAGATGCTACAGAGTTAACTAACGTATATTGAATTGTTACAATTTTCAAAGAGAAAATTTTCCCCGAGAATCAGAAAGGGTAAAGAACAGAAGCCATCAGTTGGCCAACGAAAAATACCGAATCTTTTGTTTTTTATTTATCGAATCCTGACATCGATCTAATATTTCTTACCTTCTTCACCAGAGTTTTCAAGATTGTTAAACTAAGCGGATAGCTAGGTTGTACACCTGTCTGTTTCTTTTTCTCTCTTCGTTTCACCGCTTTTTACTCCGCTAGTTCTTTACTCCTTCCTCTAATAACACGAAGATCGCATTACCTTCTCTTTCTACGAGCCCCCAAGGTCTTTCTTTCGAGTCTCTCTTGTCGACGTTTCTATAGACTCGAATAAAAACTCGGCTTTTACCTCCGTCCCTTGCTACTACATAGATCGTCTCATTCAGCTTTTTTCCCTAACTCAAAGTTACGAGACAATCGCAGCTTCAATTTCAACGCAGGCAACTTGGAGAAATTAGCACGTCCGAAATTTCAATGAATTTAGCAGCAACCGAAGCTTGGGACAATGCTCGAGGGACAATAGAAGCGTTCTCTTTGGTGAAAACTGCGATTAGGTAGAAGCATCCGTTGACTAATCCCGCGATTCAAGCGAGGGTCCACTTGTCGGCACCGCCGGGAGTCTTTCTTCCCCGCGCGCCTTCCCCGAAAGACGAGTTGAACCTCTCAAGGCTACTTCTATGATATGACGCGATACAGGTGCGAGAAAGAGAGAGACAGAGAGGGAGAGAGATTGAGAGAGGGATAGAGAGAGAGAGAGAGAATTCAACACAATGGCTAAGCGTCACCGAATAACGCGCGAGTGTATGTGTCGCGTAATCGTGCAACGTTCGAGCTTGAAGCTCGCGGAATGTATGCAAGGCAAGTGCGAGCTTAGCCTAACTAAGCTTAGCTCAACGAGTACTCATTCTCTTTAATCTTCGCTTCCGCCATAGCTCTCGAGGTGTGCGACAGTCGCGCGGGCTCAGGTGAATTATCAGGGCGCGAGTGACCGGCGCTGCGCTCGCTCTCGAGAGCAATTTCTCCTTTCCTCTCTGCGCATCCGTTTTCGAGGAACGAGTTTCCGGGAATTAGCGAGCCATCTAATTGGAACATCCGGTAGCGCTCGCGCTTATTGCGGAAAGCGTCGAAAAGTTATCGTCGCTGCCTTTTCCTGATGATTATTTCGTGAAGCTACTTTTGTTTTTTTTTTTATTTTCAATTAATGTGAATTAATATATTCCAAGTAAATGAAATTGATTTACTTTATAAGAATTGGCTAAAGCACAAGTTGAACAAATCTATATCTCAACTTATGAAAAAAAAAAAAAAAAAAAAAAAAAATAAATAAATAAATAAATTGATTTAAAAATTATTACGAATTTTAACGTTATTACAACAGCGAAAGTTTTCCCGTTCCTCGTAATCGTATCGCAGCCGAGCTCTCGACAACGAAGCAGCGCAAACGCGAGTACATGCGGATGAAATCATGCGAAGTCGTCGTTCTCGTGTCCTCAGCGGCGAAGCAACCATAACAAGCGAAGCTTTGCCGTTGACAAGGCCGGAAAAAACAACGAGCTCCTGTATCGAAATCGTTCGCGCGCGCGCTTACCGAGGCTGACGTATCGCGGGGCGGAGCGAGCCAGCGAGCGCGCCAACTCCGTTACAAAAAATAAAATATTGTGCAAGTACACCTATATATACGCGTATATGTATATATGTATATGGTAGAAGAGCTGCGAAAAAAGCTAGAAAGAGAGAGAGAGAGAGATAGAGAGGGAAAGAGAGATAAAGGAAAAAAAAAATGTTGAAAAAAAAAAAGAGAGGAAGGAAAATAAAGAGAAAGACGATGGCAAATGATGAAAGCAACAGCAGCGACGGGAGCGTTGGCAGGCTCGGCTCCTGGCGAAGGGTGCAGAGAATGAGGACTCGCCTGTGGCTGGCATGGAAGCGTCGCTCAGCTATAGACTCCACGGGACGTGAGAGAATGTGCCGGGGAGAAATCCTCGATCGTGGTGACGCTACTGATGTTACTGCGTTGTTATTTAGTATCCTCCTCTTTAAGACCCTTTCGCGGTAAATATACATATATATGTGCGCGCGCGCTTTTTGTGTATTTAACGTAAAAAACTATATATACGGACAATACATTTTGATGCTGTTGCTTCTTTTATTTATCACTTTATTTATTGTTTTTTTTTTTGTTTTTTTTTTTTTCCTAAGTGAAAACTTGTCATTGAATTGTTACTTTGTTAAAGCAGCGTCGATGTTGCCACTCTTGTCGTATTTTTCATACGAGTTTATCAACTTAAGGATGAAAAGAAAATTTATTTAAAAAGTACTTTGCACTCGATCGAAAAATTTGCAAAAATTTTTGAAAAAAAAAAAAATAAATAAATAAAATGTGCGAAATGAGAAAAATTTTTATTGAATAATTTAATTGTATATATTTCAATGATTGCAATGTAAAAGTAATTAAATTTTATATACTAAAACTACATTTTTAAAGTATGCATTAATAATAGAAAAAAAAATTTTAGAAATTTAATTATTTATAAAAAATATTTGAAAATTATTTATAAATATATATGTATGTATGTATATCAGAACCTACCGAGATGTTTTTGCTATAGCATCGATTTATAAACTTACTTACTCGAAGTATCTCATGAAATTGTTTATTTATAATCTTATAAGTATAAAACATTGCAAGAAAATCATGCAAAATTAACGTTTCATCGATATTTTATAATTTTTATAAATAAGATGTTTATCAAGTAGTTATAAAATATGTTATAATGGGAATATCGAAAGCTAACGGTTGTGAGAATATCGATAATACGTTAAAAAAGTGAAGTATGAAGAAAATTAATATCTGATATGTACTCACAGAATTGTTAAAAATAGACTTATGAGTAATAAAAAGCATTGAGAAAACATACAATAAATAATTTTATAATCTTCAAAAAAAAAAAAAAAAAAATTTTTAACATTATTAAGCGATATCGATTCAGTTCGCTACAGTGAATGAGACATCTGCAGCAATATCGACGTGACATTATGCATGAAAAGCGTCCATTATTTTATTTATTCATTTTATTATTTAACAACTTAGAGAAATAACGCTTCAAGCATTTATGGCCAAGTTTTCACTTGGAAATTTTTCCTTTGTTTTTTTTTTTTTTTTTTTTTTATTTTATTTTATTATTTTGAGACAGAAAACAGCGCAAATCATACAGCTTAGCCTAAAAAGCAAATCACGCGTGCCGCGATTTTCATAAACGCAGGATGAAGGGTAAAGGTTAAATGTATTCTTTGCAATATTTTTTTTTTTTTTTTCTTTAATTATGGTGTAATTTAAACGTACAAACCGTAAAAAAATTCACCGTCTCTCTCTCATCGTTGATTTTACGTTTATATAAGACGATCATCACGTACGACGAATATTTATTTTTTATAATCAGTCGCAAATTAGACGAACAAAAAATATTAACATTCAAAACTCTCCCGGTAGAAATTTGTTTTTTTTTTTTTTTAATTGCATCAACAGCAGCTTAATCCGATAGTCAATCGTCGTTAATTCGCGCTGCTCATTGAATCGGCAAACGCGAAAGAGATAGCGTTCGATCGGTTTGAAAGCGACATTTCTCTCTTCCCACGCGGTTCCGGAACGATTTCACATTCGAATATATATATATATATATATATATATATATATATATATATATATATATATATATATATATATATATATGCAAACAGTACGAGTCTCGTGCTTTAATCGTTCGATAAAGCGTTAATTGTTAATCGATGCCGCAAACTCCTGCGTATCTAATGAAAATTCTCACGAGTGTAAAACCGGTAGACATGCCGATGAGCAAAGCCCTAGCAAATCAAACGGTGGAAAACATTCCTCCGGACGTTTAATTTATTTTTCCCTCTTCTTTGTTCCTTCCTCTACCCGCGACGCAAATTTCTCGTTTTTATTTTCTTTCGAAAATTAGAAAATGAAGTTTGCAATGAATTGAGAATTAATACCAAATACGGTGCTTTTTTTCCCCCTGTTAGTCAAATTGACCGCGATCTTGTTATTTTAAAATGCATTAACGAGAGTAAACGTTCAGCGAGGATTCGCGCGCGCAATGAGAGAGACGGCAGGAGCTATAGTTACACGGAACGTCATTACCCATAATGTTCGGAATGTACTCGGTCGCGAGATTTCGTTGGGTAGAGGATGAATTCGGAGACGTCGGGATAGAGAGGCGAGACGGGATTTAAGAAGAGGCAAGCGAGTCGCGGAGTCAATAGTAGAACGACGGTGGACATGTGCTCCATGCAAAATCGTGGTTCCGAGCTCAGACATAATCACGTGGTCCCTGCTTTGACTGTATTCCCATGTATTTGTATTCGTGTTATTTGAGTTGAGGAATAGATGTATCATAGAAAGTAAGTCGTGAAGAAGAAAATCTGGGTCTCGGTTCTCTACGCAATTTTTTTTTTTCTTTTTCTTTTTCTTTTTCTTTTTCTTTTTCTCTTTTCTTTATTATCTTAATTATATTTTTCGTCTTTATCATTACATTAATATACATCTTCTCTCGTAATCGCTCACCACATTCCTCATCATCGCGCTCGCTCGACTAGTACGCGAACGTTATTATCGTATAAAGATACGCGATGAAATAGATCTTAAGCGTCGCGTGCACTTGCGGTTAAAGTCGAAGATTCTTATAAAAGCGCGCCAGATGCGATTGTTATATATATATATAGATATGTATAAATGAAGAAATTAAAGGAAAAGCGGTGAAGCATACAGCGATTGAAAGCGGCAATACAGCACTTAATCGTATCCTACCCGTCCTATTTCCGCGAAGCGATTCCAATTACGTTATCGCGAACTATTCGCAGGAGGGAAGCCGACTTTCTTATAATAAACTTTCGGAAAATTTCGGAATTTTGTCTCGCTTTAAAACGAATCTCTCTCCGATCATAAAAGCAAAGGTAAAAGTTGCTACGAATGTATAAGAGATCTCGCGCGACGAATGATAAATTCAAAATTGGATGCTCGCGCGGGAACATCGATGAATTATCAATGAGACGTCGAGCGGGAGGTAAACTCTTGATTACCGAGATCGTGATCGATGGATGAAGTTTGGCGGTAAAGCGCCGGGAAAATTATTCCTCCTCGCGCTCGCAATTACTCATACCGAATATTTGCAAGAGACATTTGCTCTCAGTTAAGTTGAGATTCATGATGGACGCGTGTTGAGGGAATCGCGAAGAACTATTTACACGGAGTACCGCTTCTCAACAACGCTAATACGAAAGTTTTGATATTATTCCAATTTGTTTGAATTTCGACGTTATTAATAATCATTCGTTCGCGATAGAAAAACGTTTAATATCGAGTAATATTTCTTTTTTTTTTTTTTTTTCATCTTTAACCATCGATTGAAGTAAAAATATGAAGAATTAAATATTGAAATTTTAATACGCGATAATCGAAAGGCATTCGTTTGCCCCTCCTGCATCAATTTTAATACCAAAGTCGATACGTCAACGTGTAATCCGTAAATATCAAAAAGTATATACCGTATGGCGGTAAATATAATATTCGATCGGCATTCTTTCCGTTTAAAACAGCAACGAAGTAGCGTATCTCCCAAGCGATTAAAAGCGCAAACTCGAAAGAATTACCAAGCAAGGCAAATCGAAATTTTAGTTCTTTTAGTTCGTTATATAACGATTCGCGACGCGCGTCGATGAAATATTAGCGTCCGTGGGATACGTCACGTTTCGTCAGAGTTAACGTTTGAGGTAAAGAGAGAGAAAGAGAGAGAGAGAAAGAGAGAGAGAGAGAGAGAGAGAGTGAGCGAAAGAAAGAAGGATAGTTTGAGAGGAGGGTAGTAGTTCCGTCGGTATCGCGTGCGCGACAGCGAGCGATTACAGCTATGTGGGCGATAGCGTTGAGAGGTAATGCAAGTACATACAACATATACATAGATGTATGCATATACATATATACATATATGTAGATGTATGTACGTAAGGTCGGAGAGAAGCAGAGAGTCGTATTACAGAGAATCGGAGATCGTTTCGGATCATATATATGTAGGATCTTATATATGTAGATCTTATATATATATAGATTCGGTGCTTATATATGCGTGTCCTTAGAGATAGAGGCAAGATAGATAGATAAAAAGAAGAAGAATAAGAAGAAGTATAGAGAGAAGAGAAACAGAGATAGAGAGAGAGAGAAAGATAGCTTTGTGTACGTGTACGTGGAGACAGAGTTTCCCTTTGGAGGAGAGTATCTGGTGTGTACCTGGTTGCCGTCGTAGGTCCAGGATCCGAACTTCATTTCGCAGTGTTGGTCGTCAAAGGGGAACCAAGCGATGTCTATCTTGCATGTGCTCTTGAAGATGCCCGGAGGGACGTACAGGCAACTGCCGTTATGCGTGACCACCACGTTTGTTTGGAACGTCCCGTCGAAACCCTCCTCCGCACTACACGGTTTTATTCAATCGGTTAAACGAATCTCATCAGTGACACATACACAACTGCTTTTTATTTTTCTTGTTCTTTTTTTTTTCTTTCTTATTATTATTTATTTTTTTTTCTCTTTTTCTTTATCACTTTTTTCTTTTTATTTTTAACTTTGATGTCTCATTAGTTGTTACTTTAGCTTTTGCGCTACTACATCGCGTTTTATTTCCAATTGATCCTTAAACATCTAAAAGTGTGACTCGGTGACTCGGCGCGCCACCGATACGAAGTGTTATTTATTTTTATTTTTTATCTCATCTACATGCATGTATGTGTTTTTCTTGGCATAGGCGACGCGCCCGTCATTGAGAGACGCGACCACGAAGACGCGATACAAGATCCCGTTTTATTTTCCCACTTTTATTTCCTTTATTTTTTTTAGGTATTATTGAGATTATATATGTATTTTTTTTCTTTTGTTTTTTTTTTTTTTTTTTTTTTTTATTATATTTTGGTACTTAGGCGAATGTTTTTGCGGGGAAAAAGCGTAAACGAATGAATAAATCTTTCTCAAACTTAACTAGTGAGTCTTTAAACATTAAAAAAAGAAAAAAAAGAGGCTCACTTTTTCTCCGTAAAAAGTTTCTCCGTCGCTTTTTTTTTGTAATTTGCAGGTTTTATATTATAGAGCAGTTCGATCTTGTCGGCGCGTTCGAAGTGAGTCGTTCTCTGGCTTGTAAAACCTTACTCAGTCGTTAAAATGTTGTATATATATATATTCGTTTTTATGAAAACTTTTATTATCGTGTGTAACGTTGTTAGGTTATATTTGTTTTATATTTAGATGTTTATTTTAAGTGCAACACGTTTTCTTTTTAATGGACCTCGCCCATTTAGGCGAAAGACCAACTCCGCTCTCTAGGATCGGTTGTTTGTTTTATACTTTTAGATTTTTCATTTTAATTACATTACTTTTTAAATTTGGATAATTATTTATTTATTTATTTATTTTTTTGTGCATTTGTTTGTATTTTTTTATATCGTCTTTTAAACGTGTATCGCCATTAATCAACGTTTGCGCCTCGTCGCCGTTGAGACAAAAAACGCGCGCAAATCTCGCACCAACGGTTCGAGCGGCTCGAACCGACGACGCGAGTTGTGCGCTCCATCCCTTCCATCCTTTTTCTTTGACGAGTTGTTCAAAAAAAAAAAAAAAATAATAATAATAATAATAGATAAATAAAAAAAAAAAAAAGAGAGAAGGGAAAGGATTTCTCTTTCCGTTCCTCTTCCATGTATCTCTCGCTCGTTTGCTGCGGCAACTCTACGGTGCACATATATATGCACACGTATATAGTTTTTTATAGATATATGTACGTATATGTATATATACAAGTCGGATAATAACCATACGCACGGGGGTGCGGATGTGGACGAAATAGAGATGCCTTTTCCGAGTTTTTTTTTCCGAAAAGTACTGAAAGTCTATGAATTCTGGTGCGCTCTCTGTGCGGTTATAAATGTGTGCTTGGATGCGTTTTTCGTTGCTCTTTCTTTCGGTCTTTTTTTTTTTTTTTTTTTTTTTTATTCTTTTTTTTTTCATTTTCTTCTTGCTTTTCTGGCATCCTTTATGCGGCCGACCGATGCGAACGTTACAAGTAGTCATTGAAACACTCGCGTTACGCTGCACTCCACCGGTCCATTATCTACGGTATTATGGAACCAGAATATAAAGCTTGCCCCTTTTTTTATATCAATATACGTATGTAATGTACGTTTCTCTTTTATCGAAGAAAAAGTGAATACACGTATAGGAAGTTAATCGAAAAATATTTTTATTACGAAATTTTCGATATGTTTCGATATCCCATATAATACGGCTTTCATATTTTATCGACTTTAGCCATCATTTGTACAACTTTGGTAAAAATTGCGATAATTATTTTTTGCCATTATCCTTTCCGTTTGAAAGATTATTTTGAAAAAAAAAAAAAAAAAAAAACAAAAAAACAAAAAAAAAAAACAAAACATAATAAAAGAAATGGGGGTTGCCAGCACCCGCCAGAAACAAAGAGCATTCGATCCGTACTCTAAATAATCTGTACGATCGATCAACACCCTACATCGACACACGGCTAGCGAGTCTCTCTTCGAGCCGTGTATTTCATATAAAGGTAGAGAGAGTCATGTCGATATTCCATTCGCGGCATCTTTCCTTTTCTCTCTCTCTCTCTCTCTCTGTCTCTCGCTCCCTCGATAACGGCGAGGAAAAGAGAAAGAGAGAGAGAGAGAGAGAGGGAAAGAGAAAGGGATAGAAAGAACGGAAGCCGCGGGAGAACGTTTCTCTCCATCTCGACTCGATTCTTCCTCGTTTCTCTTGGGCACGAATGCGCGGCCGCACATTTCTCTCGGTTAAATGGGATAGAGCCGAGGCGAGTACTTTGGACCGGCTCCAAAACCGCAGGTGTGTAGAGAGATAGAGGCCGGGATTTCCTCTCTTTTCACCGGGATTTCGCTTCTTTCGCGGCCCGCTGACGAGGTTAACAACACTCCACCTCCACCCCCTCTCCACCCACGTTCTGTCTCCTTCTGCCTTGATACGCGCGAACCGTTATACCGTTCCGATATCGCTTTTTCCTCCGCGCGCGCGCTCCTCTTTACTTCTGTATACCGACAGATATACGCGTGTATACACATATATACTTATATCGGGAGCTGTCGCGTGTCTTCTACCTAGTGGCCGATATTCGTTCTCGTTTGCGGGCTCGCGGCTTAAGCCGTAGATTTTGTCATTCTGTCCACGCGCGACTATTCCTTTTTTTTTTTTTTTTTTTTTTTTTTGCTTTTGTTGCCCCCAACTTTTTTTTATTGGGACACCCGTCGCGATAGATCTTCCTCTTTTTTATGGGTTTTCTGACTTCTATCAAGTGGAATGCTCTTTGTCTCTTCCTTCCTCCCTCTCTCTCTATCTTTACATGGTTTATTTCTTTTGTCTGTTTTTTTTCTTGATTTTCCACATGAACAAATACTAAATTTCTATACCGCATAATTAAATGTTTACTTTTGATAGTTTCTCGATACATATATCTGAGAAATTTTTTTATTGATTTATTACAGGTAAAACAAATTTTTTAACGTTTTTACAAAAAATCACATTAATGTATTTATTTGACGTAATTCAGTTTCTAAATTATTTATTAAAAGTACAAAAAAATAAACGTAACGCAAAATAAGTAGCAAATAATGATTTTTTACGAGAGTTAAATTTATTAAATATTAAACTAAAATTTATTCTTGCAGTGATTTCATCGAATTGAAATCTTTATATTTTTTTCAATTCACAAATAAAAAGAAAAAAAAAAAAAAAGATAACAGACAAAGAGAGAATTCAAGACGTCATCGGGTCGATCGATCACGCGTGTCGTTCGCGGCTAATTACGTCGTCGTGCCAGTGGTAACGGCCGCGTTGGGTCGGCCCGGACTCCCTGTATACCTCGGATTTCGACACCCGCGTTCTCCTCGGTTAAACCCTTTGCTTTCGCCGTGTATGAAAGCAGCGGATGGGTAAAAAAAATTAACGCTCGATTTAAATAATTAGTAATGTAAAATTCGAACGGTTAATTTTAATGGAAAGTTTATAATTCGCGAATATATGTATTGTAAGAATAACGGATTACGCGAACGATGTAGTATTATTTTTATGAAATTATTCAATCTTAATACTTATGGAATAATAAATAAATAATACATTTCGATGAAACTACGAGATGCTTTTGTTGAACCAATGACATTAAAACAACAACTCTACGTTAAAACAATAAAAGTTTTTTTTTCTATAAATCCCGTATTTTCGCGCAAGATATTTCAACTATTATTTTACTATTAATTGCATGAAGAAGTTTCAATTGAATGTAGGTAAGTTTTCTTTGTTATTTAAAGTATAACAAAACAATGAAAAGAATAAGCGCGGCTGAGAAAATTTTCTCCATCTGCAATTTCTGTATTATCATTTCCGTAAACCTTACATCTTTTATGGCTACTAGACAACTTAACCTCAATTTTTGCCCAACTTGCCAAAATCCTCTTTCCAACTTTCTTCCCACGAAAGGATTTTATACAAAGTTTTTGAAAAGTGTAAGACCAAACCGCCAAAGTAACAAGTAGCGGAGTAAGACGATTTTAGCAGGTAGTAAAGATATTTTGCTTCCCTTTATATTAGTATACATGTATGTGCGTATACTCAACATAACCTACATTCGTTAAAGTTTTAAATGATGTGCAAAGAAAGTTATTGTAAATTATTTTTGGACGAGACGTAAGTAACGGCAAACACTTTTTTAATCCGTTGAGGCAGTGTATGATCGTATTCTAATCAACTCATCAATTTTTAATTTATTCTACTAACATTTATATGGCAAAAACGCTTTCAATGCTCGGAAAGAGAAAGAAAAAAAAAAAAAAAACAGAAGAAGAATAGGAAAAAAACTTTTCTCCTCTTTAAAGCTATAAATTAGAAAGTTCGCGAAAAGCGAGATCAGAGGCGTTGCAGTAGAGGCGAGAAAAAGAGGAGCGGACATTAACGAGCGATTCTAACGGATATATCCCGGATGAATCTGCGGACGCGGGCTTGTGTCGTACGATCCGCCGGGATTTCACCTGGACATCCTCGACACGTGTCGCATCGTTTGCGCATAGCCAGTCGCCCATAAACCGGCGTCATCGATCGTTGCGCGGATATTGGTAGACGAGGAGAGCTGAGAAAAAGTAAGCCGGTAATTAGAACGGCATGGAAAGTTTTAATGCTACTCGATCTTTATTCCACAATGATAGTTTTTTTTTTTTTGCTTTTTAAATAAAGATTTATAATCTATATATTCTTTATTTTCCAAAGTTATTAGAATATAATAAAATCTTTATTCAATTTTTAAATATCGTCAAATGTAATCAACAAATTTTTCTATAAAGTCGCGTAAAATACGTTTACGGCGTTTTGATTTCGAAAGGCAACAAGTAGTACCAACATTGCCATCAATTAAAGCAAATAAATTCTTCAAGTGTTCGATGCGCGGCAAAGATAAACACTTTCAGCTTTTGCACATACGGAAAAACGTCTGGAAAAGTTTTTAACCCATTTTCAAAGACAAATATTTGACGAAAAATTTATAAACGAGATTTTCGATGTTTTTACACCGTAACCGATCACTTCAATGAGTTTCGATTTATTAAATCTACGAAAAGCGATCGTTATTATTTTTAATTTTATCATTTTTGATACGACAATTATTATTTGTATTTTAAATGAAAGCTTTTTATTAAAATCTTGCTATTTCGTTAATTGCGGGTCGGTAAAAGAAAAAAGAAAAAAAATGTTTTTTCTTGCCGCGTATCTTTTCTACAAATGTCCTCCGGGAAATTCTATGCATATTTTACGTAATTCACGCGAAGTAGTTCAACTATTCGGACACTTTTTGCTAAAAGGTGTACAGTTTGTCTGTTTTTGCGCATATCTTACAAATAAACCGACGCTTTTCCTGAAAAATACTTTTTAGTTTTTTTATTTTATGAAATGTACATTATTATGAATAAACTAAAGTTTGCTATTTTTTTATTTTTTTTTTCATTTTTAAATACGCGAACAATATTTCTATACAAGTAAAAAGTTCCCGTACGCAAAAAGTGGAGCTCTTTTCTTTCAAAAATGACAAATCAGCAACAATTGTTAAAAAATTTGTTCAGAACATAAAACCTGCCTTTAAACTTTTATAAACTTACAAACTTTTTTCTGACCTTAACTCTCATTCGTATATTTAAATTTTTCAAACCCGTCGGTATTAATGTACTTACTTTGAAAAAAATTTTACAGATTTTTGATGTCAATAAAAAAATATAATTTTTTTTAATTCGAAAGCTTTTTTTGAAAAACGCGTTAAATCGCTCATCCAAACGGTTACAAAAATGCGCAAAGTACCCTAAAACAAAGGCTTAAAAAAAAAAAGAGAAAACAAACGTAGAGTAATCGACACGACGGTAACTTTCGAGCGGTCGAGGTGAAAAAAATAAATAAGAGGCGTTAATCACGCCGCGAAAATATGAAAAAAAAAATAAATAAATAAATAAATAAATAAATATGCCGCGCGTCGTTAACACCTCTCCTCTCCCATAGAGCGCAGTTTGACTTGCCGAGCTCGAGCGGCGGCTTGTGTTTTCTTACCGAGACGAACTCGGCCGGGTCAAGCAAGAAGTATAAATCTGCCGCGGGGCGGTGAAAAATGTGCGCTTTTCCGCGTGCCTTTGATGTTTATGACTCGCGCGCGCGCGCACGCGTGTCTCGCGTTCTTCTTTGTCGCGCGCTACCTCGTTACATTCCCGTGTTCCCTTAGCTCACCCTTCCCCCCCCCTCTTCTTCCTTTTTTTAATATCACTCTCGTAGATTTTATGAAAATTTGAATATTTTAGAGGTGGCTAAGACTTTTATTCATTGTGCTAATGCTTGATATTTATCGTCTTTATTAAATTTATATACGTTTTTATTTTTTCGAATCGATTCCGTTTCGTATTCCTTTAAATTCAAAATTTTAAAATCATTGTTTAATTTAACCACGTTATTCTTTGTTTGATTCTCTTCGTTTATTTGGTCACTTGAACGTATCAACGTTGATTCGTATTAAAATATGAAGCCCCGATTAAATTTTGTCTCATCGCTGTGATGAAATCGTATTTTATTTAATCTGCTTGAGTAAACCGCTTAAAACGTTTTTTTTTTTAAAGAGACAAAAGACGAGTCGCCATTATTTGGTCTTCCGGTAAGCGAAATTCATAAATTCGGGATAAAAGAGACATCGCGGTTCGCACTCCTCGAGGAAAGTGGCACACAAGTCACGGTTGGCCGAGTTCGTTTTGGGCTCGGCCAACCGGAAAGCTGCGACAGCGCGTCGTCCGATGTGCAACAAGTATCTCGACGCGTGCGTCCCACGACGGCTTTTGTCAACTTTCTCTGATGCGGTCGTTTTCTTTTGAACGGCGACGCGTTACTTGAGAACGACGCGTTCGAAACGTTTGAAAACGAATATGAAAGAGAAATTTTTTATCATTTCAATGAAAAATAACGCAGCTATGAAAATCGTCGAGTTTGCAACTTTTTAACTACCAAATAAGTGAAATTATTTCAAATCAAATTCAAATTTTTCATTCGGAATGTTATTTTTTTTTTTTTTAATTTTTGGTTCTGCGAGTTTAAAAAATCTGAAGCTTATTTTCAAATCAAAGAAGAATTCGAAAAACGCGAAGAAGAAAATTAAAGTTCGACAATAGTTTAAACGATTTAAGGGAATCATGTTGTATCATGGGCTTTGCAAACGCGGCATATTTTGGAAGTTTCGGTGGGTACAAGATGTATAGGGCCGTATACATGGATTTTGATTTTTTACCACATGTAAATAGTTTGCGCGAACGTAAATAGTGACAACACGAAGCCATTGTTCTCGCGAATTCGGAGAACAATGGAAACGCGGAATTTCTCCACGTAAACAGAATTTGGCGTCTCCCGTTCAATTTGATTAATCTAAATGCTTTTTACTTCTATTATTACAAATATTGTCGCTGTATAAAATATCTTTGTGAATATCTCATTGGCTGTTAAATTTATACGTAAAATATTTGTCCTTAATCTCGAAAAGAGAAAAACCATTTAAGGTCCAATGTTGAAATAAATAAAAATTTGATTTTTTTAGTAACAATACAGACTCATTTTCTCTATAAATTTTGTAATACTATTTTTAACTACAAATAGAAAATAATTAATTTATACTTCAAGCTTTTTATTTCTGGTTCCATATATAATTTATAACAACAACACGTTTGTCGTTCCCCATTCTAATTTTTTCTCGTCGTTAAAAGTATTTATTATTACTTAAAACTGAAATAATACTGTTTCGCATAGAATTTAAATGATTATTGTATCATTTGCTATCTATATGACTAGAGGTGCAAGCAATATTTCACGAAAATATTTACAAATAGTAAAGAGTACAGCGGTAATTAAGAAAACGCAAAATTTTTACATAAAGTCGTCCGTAGTGGTAACCTTGAAGCAAAACTTTGAAAGAAGCCAGAAAGTAATCAACCGAAGTAAGGGAATGCTATGTATCTGTGTATACATGTATATGTATACGTATAAGTAGAATAGCTGTACACGGCAGGCATCGGGGCCGACATGTGAAAGCGTTCGAGCAAACGGGGACCAATGGCAAACTCACTTTGCCAAAGTCGACTCGTTTTGGCTTGGGAATCTAACCCGACGGCGTTAACGGCTCCTGTCTTGTTTAACTTGAACGTGGAGGAAACTCAGCTGCTCTGCGGGACTGCCGAAGAGAGAAAGAGAGAAAGAGAGAGAGACAGAGATAGATACAAAGATAGATAGAAAGATAAAGAGATCAAGACGGGCGGATAAACTAAGAAAAAGAGATTAAGATCGATGTGGTTTGTGGAGTGCGTCGATGCATAACCGCTCGTGTTTATTTATTTATTTATTTATTTATTTATTTATTTTTTTTGACTTACTCATTGTTATTTTTTTGCATACACATATTTCATTGTTTTCATTTTTGCTCATTTTTTTGAAAAGTTGATGCGTTCGGGGCGAGACATTGCATCCGTTACAGTGACATAAGAATACTTTACTTTTTAAAGAATCGAAATTAACCATGACTTTACCAAACGCTATTGTTAAAATGAAAGCATTTATATTTTTTGATAAACTTTGCAATATATTTAATGTAATTACTTTGAGTAAATTATTCAATTGTAATTTTATCAGATAGTATTTCTATAATATAAAAAAAAGAAACAAATAGTGGCAATAAAATGGAATAATCCCTACAAGTGTCAATATAAAGGAATCGATACATTTTCAGCGGTTGTAATTGCCACCATAATCCTTGATACTTTACGATATGACTATGGTTCATATTTTTGACACACATAGACGCGCGTGTGCGCGCTAAAAAATTTCAATTACGGCGTCGTAAATTTTAAAATTTGCGAGGCTTTTCAATCGCCCGAATTCTAGCAGAGAACCTCGTAACTCTAGTTATGGAAACGGGTCGCATATAATTCCTCTAAGCGTATGATTATTTCTATAACTGTCACGCATATGCTTTCGCGTGCAGAGTAAGAGGCAAGAAGAGTGTGTGAGAGAGAGAGAGAGAGAGAGAGAGAAGAGACAGAGTGTCAAACCGCTTGCGTTCCCACGCGATCATGAAACATTGCGCGTAACTGTCAGTGCGTCGTAACTTTTCAAAAATTCCATAACCGTCAGACGTCTCATTCTCTCTCTCTATCTTCCTCTCTCTTTCCATATGTAGGTGGAAAATTTCGAGCATTCCGATGGCAGTCACGACGGGATGATTAACGGACAGCTACTCGCCCAAACTATTTTGAGCTGCGCGGGTGGATCCGCGTGGCAGCGACGCAATTTAATTGCTGCCACATATACTCGCTTTTATACGCTCATACGAACCCCTATGCTTACGCTAAAGAGAGATACGTATACCTATATTCGTGTATATATACATATACTTTTGCGCTTGTAGGTGCCGGGCAGATGAAACGAGATACATGTATAAGGCTGTTTTCACACAAGTAATCGTATGAATTTTGCGACCACGTTTCACCTTAAAAATAATCATTAGTACTGTAGAAACTTTTAATTAAGAAAAATACCTTTAATTATTATTTTTATTTTAATAAAATTCATCAGCAAATATTTTTTTTTTTTATTTTGTTACAAAAACATTATTAGAAATGTTACTTTATGAAGTTTTTGAACCTTTTGCACTTCTAGAAATAATTGCAATTTGATTAATTGGGCTTTGTTTTTTACCAGAAGAAGTTCCACTAACACGGATAACTTTCCAAGACCTTGACTAAGAGCACACGTGACACGTGCGATGACGTTACATTGTGTGAAAACCCCCTTAAATCTTGCCCGAGGCGAGACTACGTTATACGACATGTGCATATAACATCGTCGCGAGAAAGAGAAGCAGCCCGTCGACCTCCAACTCCTTCCCTCCCTTGCTTCTCCTCGCTCTCGTCAAGTCGAGCGCGCCAATCTTGACTTTGTCACTTGCCATCTTCATCCGTATCCTTCTTTCTCCTTCCTCGCGCTCGACTTGGACGATCGCAAGGAGAAGAGGGCAGGGAGAGAAAAGCGCTCGAAGGGACTGCAGCAGTGGCTAACGGCGACGCCGGCGACGAGGATTAAGACGACGACGATGTGTGCTTGTGATGGTTATACAGTGCTCGATAAATTTTAAGATTCAGTTTAGAGTTTTTAGTAAGAACGTTAAGTTTAAGCGGAGTTTTATGTTTATACAGTCTGGCGGTTAGGGTTTCACCTTTACCGGGCCACGAATACCCGCTTCCGCGACTTTAAACAAAAATTTGGATGGTGTGCGGAAAATGTGGTCGTGTTCATAAATACGTACTTGCGCGGCCCGTGTCATCTCTTCCGTTAGTCGCTCGATCCACCAAGCGAATTTTTCGCTCGTTTGTTGAAGAAGAAAGATAATGATATTTATCGCGAAGCAATCGGAAAGAGTGAGCCAGACATCGGGCGGCGCAAAGACGAGTTTTATTTCCTTAAAATAAAATAAAATTCAAGGATAAGGAACTGAGGAGAACTGTGGGTTGTTGCCGGGGAGCGGGCACCGAGCACGGTTCTGCGGTGGTACGCAGTAACGGGGTGGCCTGACGTCGTTATATTTCATTTCATTTCATTTTTTTTTTTTTTTTTGTTTGTTTTTTCATTATATTAATTATTAAACAGTTAAGCAGCGCTCGCTACGGATCCGAGTTCCCGTTAAATACAAAAGGCCAAAAGGAGTGTGTATTATTATAATTTCCATATCGGGCGACGTATCGCTAAGTGGCACATCTGCTGATACTGCTGCTAACACAATAGCCATGCCGTAAAGTCGTAAATTCGGCGGGTTCGACTAATCGGTTCTAGGATGCTGGAAGGACTAGCAAGTTGGTCTTAACGCGCGGAAATTGGCTTTTGTCGTGGGGACGGGCTCGAACCAAGCCAAAAACCCAGGGTAAGTTCCTCCGCGCTGGATACAACTTGCAAAATTTAGTTAACGGCGATGCATTTACATGGGACGAACCTTTGTCGTGACTTTGGCCTAATTTTTAAACCTGAGCTAATGCGTTAATTCGTCGTCGAGTCTTTAGAGGTTACTTAAATTTTTAAGCTTTTGATTCTCGCTATAAGCTACTAATCGCGATAATTGTTTGATTATTCAAGATTTAGCATATTGTTACTATACGTTCTGATTAATTGTCGATAATTCCATGCGTCTCAAAAAAAAAGAAAAAATATAGGCGATATGCGATTATTTAAAGTTTACCGGTAAAAGTGATCGAATTTGCGACTTATTTTATCCGAGCATCGAATAAAAATTTACAAATGAATAAATTATAAAAATTTTGTTCGCTGACAGTTTTACAGAAAAGCCGCTTTGTCTCATTTCCCAACAGAGGAGTAAAAGCTACGGTATACGAAAAAATATTCGTCGACTCGAAAATTCCTTAGCCGAGTTCAAAGACTCTTTCTCTGGAGCTCGAGCTTTCAAATGCAATTCCCTCGGTAAGAGAGTCATCCAAGCAGCATAAACTTTAGTTTTCATGCGTTTCCATCTCCCCTCTCTTTCATCTCTTTCACTATATATCTATATAAGGGTGTTCGCCACTAACTTCCGTCTTCTTGTTCCCGGTTCTATCTTCCTCCATGCCGCTTCAAACTAACCGAGTCGAGATCAAATTTACGTTCAGCCAGTTGTAAGGGATGTGTCTACCTACACGTGTACCCGCTTATGCATACGCGAGAATAAGAGACGGAGGGAGGGATAGCTAGTAATAGCTCGCGTAGCTTTCTCCCCCGAAGGCGAGATTATCAAGAATCTCAAAATGACGAATTAAGATCACATCGATGTCGCGCGAGATGCAGCTTGAACTTTTGTCGTTAAAATAATACAAATATAATTTTTAATCCGATATTGTTTGCAAAGTAGTTTAAATTTTTCAACTTATATCCGATTTCAGGTGAATAATCCGCTTTATATTTCAGGATCGTAAACTTCTTATGAAAGTTGTTTCATGCCGAGTGCACGCATATACCGAAGAAGCAGGCTGATTGTTGGTACAACTGTAGTAGAGAAGGTACAGAGAGAAAGAGATAGAATGTTATCCGGCATGTCTCCGCGACACGTACCCACAAAGTGCAGATATTATTCTGCGTTAACGAAGTTTCTCTCCCGTTAGTGACTATCTTGATAAGAGCTTGAAGCCCGCGACGAGCTATGCGATCGCGTTGCCAAAATAGATGTGCTCGGCGTTACGCGGGACTACTAGCTGTTCTGAATTGAAGATACACGTTTATACGCAACAATTTCCATTTCATTAACAGACGCGCTGCCTCTCCGAGATCGTGAGACTGTTGTATAACTCCCTTGGAAAATCTATACTTTGCTTTGACATTCGTTACCTTAGTTATGTTATTTCTGAATGCTTTTGCAGCCGACAGTTTTCTTCTTTTTATCGGTTTACTCGAAGCTTCTTTTGTACGTTAAGGCTACCGTCGGACACTTTAAAACAATTCTTAGCCTTAGCGAACGAGCTTTAAGGTATTAGAAGCAGCCTTTAATTACTCAAAGATCAAATATCTTTAAAAGGAAGTGATAGTTCATCAACATTCACCAATTCCGCAAAAAATATCGACTAAAAGTAACAAGAATCTACTCTCTTAAAAAGATAAAAAGGATACATTAGCTGTTGATGAACGAAAAAATATCGAAAAACGTGGTCGATGTTGACGATTTGATGAGAGTGTGGGCGAATCGAATCAGTCCTTTGCGAGAAAGCATCGACGGGTTGCTTTATCTTCACCTCTTCGTGTCTTTTTCTTTTTGCGGTCATGTAAGACACCAGAAAAATGCGAAGAATAAGAAGTAAGCGAGAAATTGTCGGTGAAACTTGTTGATTCGGGGAGAAATTTAAGACGCGGCAACAGCCGGTAGTCACAAAACGCGCAAAAGGAGGGAGCTAGCGCGCCTGGCGCGTCGATAAAACGGCTTCGATACATACTGTAGATGCCTCTTTTCATTCAGCGGCTTGCTGCCATACGCGCGGTTGCGTCCACGTGTGCCACTGTTTACGGGGCCGATCGATACGCACGGTGCTGATGTGGAATATATATATATACGGCGGAATAGACCGAGAACGAACGAAGAGAAGGAATTTTTTGCGGGAGACCCGACGCACAGATATGCGAGGGGACACCGAAGTATCCTGAACAAGAAAACGGCAGGCTTTTCCCTGTATACGAGGCTTTAATCAATTGAACGAGTAAACGTAAGAGAGGAGCTATCATCTCATATCAGCCATTTTTTCATTCTCGCTCTTTGGTCACTTGGTCGTCGGGGTTTCCCCTATTCACTTGGCTGTTGCTTGCGGTCAGCTAGTTTTTTATTTCGCAATCCTCTTTCACACACGAGTGCTGAGATAGTAAGCTTGGCGTCGTCGTCTTCGTCTTCGTCGTCAAGAGCTCGGTCGCACGTGATTTTATCTTTCGCGCGTCGCTGCTCCCTTTTACTTCTTCTTCTGAGTTGTTGGGATCTTGTTTGCACGGAAGTTGATTGGATTTGGCTGGAAGCATTGGATGGATGCTTTATATGGAGCTCGTGCCAAGTAGAGATAGCCGGCTGATTCTCACTTTTGACTTTGGCTCTTCAAGAGAGAATGAAAGAGGGAAAGACGAAAAAAGCGAAAGTTGAGCTTTTATACGACTTATGTTTTGTTTCGCTTCTTAGTCTTCCGGCTCCGAGTCTTAATTCGTTCATCTAACTTTTTCAATTCTCTCTTATACGGGAACTTAATGGCTGCTGGAAATGGATGTAAAAAATTTCACTGAGAGATTTTCCGAAGAGACCACCCTAGTTCGACAATTTCGTTCCGCCATGTATCGATCCAGCCATTTACTCGATAATGCCTTTAAAAGATATTCTCATCGTGCGAATAACTCGTATGAAAATGCCAGGCGTAACGTTCTACAAAATTCTTAAGCACGAGGAAAAAGAAGCCACGTTGAGCTGCAAGAAACTCGAGCAGCTGCCACGTTAATGTATTTGCTTAAATTTTTCACCGGCTTTCTACGGTTCTTCTCTTCTTCATTGAAGCGATCGTCGGCCTTTTTTTCCTTTTTTCTTTGCAACCAGAAGCTTTTTTACTCTTTGTTTCCTCTGACGAGAAATAATGAAAGCCGTCGGTGTAGCGCCATTCATTAAACAGCTTTCCGTCGACCGTCGTACTTCACTTTCAATTACGATTTTTCTCCTTTGTCCCATGCCTCGAGGAGTCGATCCTTTTGTCGATCTCAATTCATAGACATGCGAGTGGGTGTAAAGAAAGAAAGCGTCCGCCGATAAGGAAAATGAAGTGCCGATAGAGAGATATAAAAAACTCGGTGCCGATAAGGGAATTATAAACCTTTGTCCAACGACAAACTTTTCAAAAGCAATAGCATTGAAATCAAGTTTTTCAACTTTATACATATACAATTTTGAAATTGAATCGTATTGGGTCAAGCGCGTCATCGAGTATCGTTGGTGTTTTACGATTTTTTTTACTTTAGTGGATAATCTACGAGATCTGCCTATTTGTTTGCTTCGTTATTCTTCGCTCATCTTGGTCTTTTCAAAGTATATGTATTTGAATATGATAAACAACGCCGAAGCGTACACGAGTCGATCGATGCCATCTTTTTTCCGTGTCGATGGGAAAAGTTTATCGAAGCGTTACTACGGCCAACGCATAAATATCGACAAAATGAAAGTTCTTTCCATATATGCATGCTTATGAGGGGCCGAGGTTTTAAGAGCTACAAGAGGGGAAAAATATCAGAGGCCATTTAATGAGAGCGAAGGGATGTGTTCTTCAAGAGGATGAAAATGAAGCAAGGCAGCGGGAAAGTTTTCAAAATGCGCACGAAAAAAAACGACGACGGCAAAATAGTACGTAAAGCGATACATTGATCCAGAGTTTGGTAACAAAATTCAGTTTGAAAGAGTCGGAGAAATAAAATGTAACGAGATAGGTTTGACGGTAAATAATAGAGCTTGTGTAATCGGAATGAAAAAGAAGGGAAATCTTGAGCAAAAAGGGAGCCGTTTATCACACGCGGGAAGTAAAAACGAGCTGAGCTAGCTAAAAAAGAAAAATATACTTTTCGAATTGCTTTTCGCATACGAATTCAATACCATAAATGTCCAAGAAGGAAAAAGAACTCGTTCAATAAAAGCACATAACGCCTAGAGTTCAAAATATTAGCGTACCATGTCGAGAAAAATTATCCACCGTGCATCTATTCTTTACTATCAGCAAACAACGCAAACGAATAAAAATGTCGACGATGAATTCTTTTCTCAATATCTGCATTATCGGATTAAGTAAGCGAAACGTTACGGCGGAATTTACGGCTAATCCCTATGGCAACGAGAGAAAAAAAGAAAGCGCAGGTCTCGTCCAGCGGCTCGTTTAACCGCAAATACTGGCCAAGCGACAAGTGGCCCTTCGGCCAACCGCGGCATGACTCGAAGCGTTCGCACCTAAAGCGCGCTTCTCTTAAATTTACCCAGGCGCGATAAAATTTATTCCGGAGCTTTGCGTCCGTTGATAAATCGCATAGGAATATGAATACGCGGTAACGCGCTCGTATATTCGCAAGAAGGCCGATAAGGTATATACACTTGCTTGTGATGTATGTATTTATATACACGTCGGTCGGACATTTCTGTCGGTAGCTCGTTTAGCGGAAAACGAGCTTTCGCAAAGTACGCTCGAGATATTGGACATTTGCTCGTCCGATAAGGACCAACCGGCTACCAAGAATCTCCATTGTCTCGAGCTTGGAATTTCCAATACCCGTTGGATTTCGTTCTCGGCGAAATTTTTTCTCCGATATTTGCCCGGCACTTTTTATAACCAATGCGAAACAAAATCGTATACTAAAGTAAAGGAGTCTAACCATTATGTTTTACGAGCTTGAAAAAATTTATTAATATTCAAAGACAATAAGTCGATTTATTGGACACAAAATGAAACATCTATTATTGGTGTCTAGCAAAAATCCTCATTAAAAATGCTAAGAAGCACGGTCGGTTGACAATCGATTACTCGTCCACTCCGGTGTTGGAAAGAAAACGCGAGCGTCACGCGTACCGTCGGAGTCACGTACCCGTATTTTACAATGCAGAGCAGCGCGTACGTGTCATTTGGTCCAGGTGCAGCAACAGCAGCAGCAGCAGCAGTCCGGACGGATCGGTCCAGTTGCCATCCTCTCGAATCCTTGGGCGAAACGCGAGCGCGCAGGCGACGGCGTAACAGGTGCTTAATCTACATTGGCATACTACCAGCGCAAGCAGCTCCGAGTGCATCGACCTCCTCTCTCTTGTATCTATCCGCGGGGATCTGCAAACACGTGCCTCCGCGGCGGTGGCGGCAGCGGCAGCGTCGGCGTCGTCCTCGTCTCCTCCTTCTCCTCCTCCGCACTTGTCCGAAACGAGTGGCCAACCGCACATTTCCCATCCCGCTCGGCGCATCCCTTCGTTCGCTCGCCCCGACGGCCTCGTTGAGAGACCGAAATTTCGAATATAATTACGCCCTTAATCGAATTTAACTGCCCGCTGCGAAGGACCGTTTAAAGCTTCATTGCTACTCCGTGCTGACTTTATACCTCCGCTAGATGGGACTTTATCGTAAAGCGGGCTCTCTGCGTTTATTACGCTTTTGTCTGCCTTGAGCGCTTTTGCGCGCGTCAATTCCTTCTTCATATAGACACGGCGAAACAATTTATTTCGAAGCCTCGAGAATCAAAAGCTTGGCAAATCGTAATTTTTAAGCTAACGAGGAAATTTCGCCCGTGATGCGAGCAACCGACTAAAAGTTATTAAATTTTATCAGATAAGCCGAAACATTATTATAGAAATATATAACTGTCCGTTCCACGACTAGCCCGAGGAATTTAACCGTATTGTTCACGAAACGTTGATTAGCATTAAAGGGAGCAATGGTAATTAAATTTCGAAAATGATACCGTGACAATTTAATTAAATTAATTATTAGTCTCATTAATGGATAGATTGGATTAATGAATAGATAGAAACCTCTTTTACTCGAGTTGGTATTATTATCGATGTTCAATCGACAGCAAACCGCTTTAAATTTTTTTTTTTTTTTTTTGTTTTTTTTTTTTTTTTTTCAAAGCATTTTCGACACGGCTTAAAGTCCAGCAGCAGTAAGCAGGTGCGTGTAAGTTTTTAAAAACGGGAGAGCGATTCGGATTTCGTAGCAAGCGCTATTGTATAATTACGAGGATCAGCGTCGGGCGAAGGCGCGACGCGAGGCTCTGGCCTCGTGCTAAGGCGAGCAACTCTCGACGCGTCTCGCGCCGCTGCTCCCGATTATTATATGGCTCTTGGTTTATTAGATTAACTACGACTAGGTTTTAAAGCTAGATGTATGTGTATACATATATGTGTGTATACTTGTTTCTTTGTCTATAGATATATAAATGTATATATATTAAATTACGCATAATTATATATAGATATAAAAAAAAAAAAATTAAACTACGATGTCTTTTTTGTATGTCACGACTTCTATACAGAGGCAGTGTGGCTGAAAAATAATGAGGTGAGAGCTTAAATATATCCTTAAGTATACCTTATTATCTAATCTATGTTCATTAGCGCTGTAAGTAGACGATTAGTGGTTTCTTTCGTTCATTTCTCTTTTATAAAAGCAATTTTTATTTACTTACATATTTTAATATGGGAAATGAATCTTTAAGAAACCACTAGACGTTATTAATTAGTGGTTGATGTGAACAGGAATATATTATCGTGGATTATATATCTTTGGCTTCGAATAGAGTGAAAGTATATAATTATAAACAAAAAGGTTATGTGACAGTCGCGTCTAAAGGATCATGAGTTATTGAGCAGCTAATTATTTTTACTTTCATCATTACTGCAACCTGTACATTGTGCTGCAAGATTCCAAATGGACCGTTCGGTTGATAAATAAAATAAAGTAAAACATATTTTTTTTTGTTTCGTAACTGTTAGTTTGAGATAAACACAACCGAGCGATTCGTAAACAAAGAAATAAATATCTACTGATAGGACTGTTATCACTACTTAATAAAGGACATAATTACGTATTTACAAGTAAATAAAAAGTTATTTATATAATGTATGTATATATATATAATATATTATACGTGTATGTATGTAGATACATGTATATATATATATTTATATGTAGGAAAATAATATTCGGGTACGTAATCAAATATAAATATATCTAGCATGGACTCAAATAAACGCATGCATAGTATATAATATATATATATATATATATATATATATATATATATATATATATATATATATATATATATATATATATATATATATATATATATATATATATACGTAATTACGAATGCGAAGCAACACTGGTAAAAGAATTACGTACCCCTTACTTTTAAAATAATTATTAGCTCATTACTAATCAGAGATAGTTAAAACAAAAGAGAAAGTAAGTCATGGAAAATAAAGAGAGACTGTTTGCAATAAGTAGAAGCCATTAATACTTAGAATTGAAAAAAAGTGTCTGGTAATATATAATAAGTATATATATAGACAAGGGTATCATACGAGGGCAAGGGTATAAATATATAATGTATGTATATAGTTAAGAATACTTAAAGAAAAAGAGGCGAATAATCTACTATCTAAGGGTAATAAAAAGTAAGTTTATCCAGTAGACAGAGATCTATATGTTTATATATAAATCGTTCTTCGTTTTAAGTTTTCAGCAGTTCTTTCGGTAGCGTTTCCTGTGGACTTTTCTGAAACATTCTAAAGTCATTAAGCAACATGTTCCTTTTTATATTTATATAGATATCTTGTTTATTTTTCATTCTCTTCATAATCAACATTATTCTTGTCGACAACATTATCAATGTTGTTTTTAGTCGTTGCATTAGGATCATCAATTGGAACGCAATTTGAGACTTTTTGCGTGACGAGTTCTTAATTTTTCTCGTCTTTTGAACGTCGAAACCTCAGAACATATTGGCACTATTTTATTTTATCGATTTTTCATCTTTTCTCCGAGATTTATTTTTTTGTTCTGGAGTTTCACGATGGCGAAATTTTTTCGGTTTTTATATTCTATTAAGCGAGGATTTTAAGGGTAAAACTGGATGTTATTACCTGTTGTACATGAGAACGTCTGGCTTCCAAAGTTTGCTCGGTGTGATCCGGAGGTCCTTCACACCTCCGTACTCGGACTCGTTCCACTGGAGGTTGTAGTCTTTCCATTCCTGAAACACGCATTGAATATTTATAATTTAAATAGTTCCGCTTTATTTGCTTTTTATTTAAAGTAATTACTTTGTGTGGATTAATGACTAATATCAAATAAAATAAAATAAATTATTATCTGACATTAATGGATTTTCCACAGTGGACTAAAATTATTTCACAGGATCCTCCCTCAAATTCATACCAAATTAAGTTTAAAAGTTGACGTTCGCACAAAGCAAACATAACAAATAGTGATTCAGAATTCATTTTATCTCAAATTACAAGAATTTCAAAAATCGTAATTCCCGTGAAATTTCGAAACTTCTCGTATATTATATTTCATGCGGAAGAAGCGATCGTCCGTAAGAGAAAGGACGATGGGGGAAATCGTTGAATTACTTGCGTCGATTCAAAGTGTCACGGCGCGTGATTTAAACCAACGTTTCCTAACGGAATCGCAGCAAAATCGAGGAACAGCTTCGTCAGTCGCGGCTTTTGTTTTCGCGAGTGTAGTCAAATTTTGAAAATACCTGTCTCGATTTTCTCGCGCTTCGATTTTCCGGATGTCAAAATTCTGGAAAATTGTGGCTGATTTGACGTTGAGTGTTTATATTAAATTAACAAAATAGTTTGATAATGTTAAATTTTAATAATTTTACAAATTTATGGATAACAAATTGCATAGTACACGGCATATCGTCGCCTATCTGCGTGGGTATCTATACGTGCAAACGCACATGTGGATATACTTATGCAAAGTTATCCACGCGTAGAGTGGATACATCTAGGTAATATATCTTCAAAAGGGCACGTAGACAGCTCGGTAATCCGAAAATTCGACGAGCGACGCGCGTAAATCGCATTATCGCAACCTCGAGCCTAGCGCGCTTATCGTGGCTTTCCCAGCGCATAATTACCGCACAAATTTCCCGGACCCCTTCGTCATCGCCGCGAGGGAAAAATAGCTAGAAGCGGAGGGAACGGAAAACTCGCACGAAAGGCGTCAAGAGCCTCGCGTGTTCCTTTCGACATTCTCTCTTGGGAATAATGTAGCGGTGGCACCCTCGGTGCTCTAGCGCACAACAAATTTTTCTTTCTTTCGCTGATTTTATTTCTCGTCTCTTATTTAAGAACGTTGACGAAAAATTGAATAAGTATTTTGTTTATTAACGTTTTTTAAATAATCGGAAGCAAAAAGTTACGTCGAATTTTTTTGAGAAACGCAAATGCGTCCTATCCAAGTTAAGAGGATTTTTTCTTCAAACGGCATCGTATACGAAAACAAAACAAGGCCATCGTTGAAGGTTTTTTTTTTTTTTTTTTTTTTTTTTTAATAAAAGTAGGAGCTTGCTTTACTTTGTTCGAATTTGAAACTTTTAAAAAATTTACGAAGATTTTGTAAGAAGAATGAGGCAAGTTAGGCTTTAATATTTAGAATTGCATCGATAAATTTTTAATTTGCAACGTGAAAATGATAGCGCACTCAATCATTTTACAGCCGTTAATTTTCTCAATACATTTTGATGTAATGCCTATATAAAGATATAAAAAAAAAAAAAAAATTAATAACTCATAGTAAATCAAAATATAAAATTTCCGTTCCACTTTTCGAGTTGGAGAACGAATAGATATTGACCCGAAAAAAAGAGGAAAACTTTTTTTTCCAACGGGTGAGACTACGAAAATTCATAAAGTTCTCGGGATCACTTAATCTCAATCTAGCTGCATGTCAATATTCGCGAACTCGAGGGAGCTAGATATCGTGCCGGTGACGGTAAGCCCATTGCTCGTGAGTTTTTCCAGCTTTTTTTTTTTTTTTATCTTTCTCTTTCCACTTTTTCGTTCAGTCGAGTGGCGCGAGAGAAAAAAAAATCGGACGAGCTTAAAAAGCGGCCGAGGCGCACTTTTACGCGTATACCGCTCTTCGCTCTTTTGCCGTAGTGAGAGAGAAAAGTAGTCGCTCGGGAAATCGAAATAAAATTAAACGCGCGAGCGCGGTAATATTCGAGACCGAAGTAAAAAAAAAAAAAGGAGAGAGAACGATGGAGAGTTTCGAGCGATCTTTAAACGTCTCACGCAGCTGCCGCTCGCATATAATTATTCTCTTTTGCTTTTTCTTTCTCACTCTCTCTCTCTCTCCTCTCTCTCTCTCTCTCTCTCTCTCTCTCTCTCTCTCTCTCTTTTCCTACCGCTCTTCTTCGATGTATCTTCTTTTTTTCCCTTTTCTACGCCTCTACTTTTTAAACTGTCTTTTCAAGTCTCTTTTTACGCTTCTTGCGGCTGTTACAGACGTCGTCGCTGCGTGATGATCGATAACGACACTCGTCCAAACTTTATGATTATCTACGAGTATCTCTCAGTTTTATAACTAATTAAATCCATCCCTTTTTATGAACAGGATTATTAAAAAATTTGCCTGTAGATTTTGTTTCATCGCTTCAAAACTATCATTAAATCGACTCGTTTTATAATATTCCTTTCACTGTCGTGATTAAAAAAAATTTTATCGATGAAAATAAATATTTTCAAGGCGGACTTCTTTCTTGTTAAAATATTTATTCATCCTGAATAACGAGACGTAGATTATTGGTCAAGTTACTTCAAACCGTCCTCGAATAAAGCACAACTCGACCGTCGCTTTTTTCCGAGCGATTTAAAAATGAATCCGCATCCACCGCAAATCATAACCCCAGCAATGTTTCGCATTCGATCTTTGGGAGCTACAGTGATAGGGCCATGTGCGCTCACATATACACACCTACCGAGGACGAAATTAACGGGCCGCGAGTTATGCCGCCGCAGCATCTCCCGTTCGGCCGAGTATATCCGAGAACGCGGGTTAAGGTCGCCAGGAGACGAAGCGAAGCGTAGGTAGAGCGGTCGCGTGCCGAGGCGTAACCTCATCTCCTTACCCTGAGAGTCTCGATCATTATGAGCCGGCATGTTTGACCCTTTCGATCCGCGCGTCTTATGCTGCGTTACGTGCCCTCCTCGAGAGCTCGGCTACCGCGGACGAGTGGTTTATCGGCTGGCCGAATCCGCGCTGGAGTAATCTCGATCGATTAGACGGGTGAATCTCCGTGGAAAATTTGTTACCACCCTTTTTTTTTCATTTTCGTTTTGAAAAACCTTTTACTTCATCGAGTGATGTTTCATCGTTAATACAGGCACACAATGAACGTGTGATCTGTATTTTTGACAAGACCACCGTATTTTTATGTACTTTGACTCGTTATGTCAGAATCCGGCGTCAGTTTTTGCCCAGCACCTCCGCCTTTTCCGATAGGAGGAATAACATGTCACTTATATTGTAATGATATCTGGTATCGCGTTATTTTTTGTCAAATTATTATTTTTTTAATTATCTCGTTAGTCGTAGGAGAGAAGCACGGTGGGTTTCGACTTCTTCGCGAGATAAGTCTTTATAGCGGAAAATCTTTGGGTAGTGAGACAAAATACGTAAAGATATTACGGTCATGTCAAAAGTACGGATCACTTTTTTTGTGCTCATGTAACATTATATATATATATATATATATATATATATATATATTGTTTTTTGTTTTTCACTCTCATACATTAAAACAAAAGGTTTATTATTTATCAAACATGTGTTGCGTGAAAATCGTAGGATAACCGTTAAGCTACCAAACGTATCAATCACATCAAAAACCAGTGGCTTTTGATTTTCAATATTTTCCATTTTATTTTTCACAGCCTATACATCATTTTGTAGGAAAAAATTTTTTACGGGTCTGGTATTTATCATGTAAAACACGAATGAATCGTCGTTAAAACGCGAGTAAACGCATCAAAAGCTTACAGTTTCGGGATTTTCATCAATCATATCGACGCAAATCGACCACAAAAGAGGCCAAAGAACGATCCATTAACCAACTTTACATCACGTGCCTCTGCCGAATGAAGACGTCGGATCAATGATTGCCGCGAATCAATACCAGCTAATCGCGTGTTACACGCTTACTTTTACTTCGTGAAAGTTAATTGTCCGAAGCTTATTACAAACTTTTATCAGTTTCGTTATTTTCTTTTTTTTTTTGCATCGTTTGATTTAACATCTTTTTGAAATTTTAAAGCTTTCAACGGAATGATCTTAAAATAAAAATATCCTATTCAAACATAAAGTTTGATGTTCCTATGAATAAAATTATTTTATGTAATCCATTAAATTTCAAGCCGAATCGGGGCCAGATAGCTCCAAAGTAACTATTGAATTCGTGATGAACCAAAGAAGTACCCCTGTTGTTTTGCTTATTATTTGCAATTGATTATAAAAAATTATTTAGACAAATTACCAAAATGTTCGTTATTTCGAAAAGTTAAAAGCGGCAATCGATTCTACGGAAAAAATCATGGGGAAAACCTGTATGCATTTGGGTATTATAAGAGTGAAAACATTTCTAATTTTTATCCGGTTTCTATACGCCGACGAATTTATTTCATTATGTAAAATTTGAATTTGAATGCCAAAAATAAATTTCATACATATCAAAGATACATTATAAGAATATATATTTAGAATTAAAAGTATTTTTTTTATTAAAAAAAAAAACGACTAGAAGGTGTCTTGATTTAAAGAACGTCTAGACATATCTCATGGCTAAAATTTCCCTCAAGAAGCAAAGAGCAAAAGCCAAGAGAGAAGAAAAAACAGAGATAGGGCGCGATAAATAACAATTAGCGCGGAAATGAACGGGCGTTCGGCGCTGATTCACTTAGCGTCGTCGACTGTACGGGGTTCCGAAGCTTTTAACAGTTGGTGGAGCAGAGGGAGAGAGGTAAGAGGAGAGGGGGAAGGGCATCGGGACCTTCAAAGGAACGCAAATGCGTCCTCTACCCATCAGCGACGTACTTCAAAAGTGGCCCGAATGCTCGCGCTAATTAAAATAATACGAGACGAACGCAATTAGCGGTTCTCGGTACCGACAGAGGGCGCGCGACGTTCACGACGAACGAACTGCCCTTGCGCTAAGGGATGAATTCGATTTTCTTTTTTCTCTCCTTGTTTTCGATTTCGACTTTTTTCTCCTTCTTTGCTTTGGAAGATTAATTGTTGCCTGATGGTATAAGAGACGGTATGAGAGAGAAAAAGAAAGAGAGAGAGAGAGAGAGAGAGAGAGAGAGAGTGAGAGAGAGAGTGAGAGTGAGAGTAAGAGTGAGAAAGAGACTAGAAAATAGTTTTCTTAATGCGCAAAATAGCAGGAAATACGGAAGGTTTATACAAAGGTGACGTTCAATTTATTACTCGATAATACTTGATTAAACGAAATTTATTATGAATTCTATTCAAAAATATTGAATAAAAAAAGAATATATAAAGTACAGCTAAATAATTTCTGATTTTTATTGATTAAATGTCAATGTATATAAATAAATAACATACACGACAGTTTAAACGTCTTTCACATATTTTGTTCGATAAATATTAATAATTATTCCGATATTCAAATAATTTGCAATTGGAATTTCGAAAATGTTAAAACAGAAGTTGTTTCGTATTGTACTACAATGAAGTAATTAAAACATTTAAATTCTACAATTTAGTATGAATTCTTGAAGTTAAAGTATGGTTAATTTTCCATAGAAACTGAAAATGTTTCAAACAATGCTGATAATCGTGGTTAAGTTTTCAACCGCAAAATGAAATGATAAAAAATGAATTGAAACAAGTCATCAAATAAAACACAAACTAAAGTATCTTAAAAAATGTGAAAAGTATAAAAAAAAAAAAAAAAAAAAGAAACTTTAGGAAGTTCAGTATATTCACGAACTTTTCTTCATAAAATATACGTCGAAAATAATGAAAAAAAAAAAAAAAAAAAAAAAAAAAAAGAAAAGTTAGAGAAATATATACAGAAATACATTCAAGAAATTCGAAGCACGCGCGAGTGTAGCATCGCATATTCGTCGTCGCGTCACGATCGAGTTCCGCGATAATAATCATCTCCGCTCCGCGCGCGAACGCGATTTTGTGTGTGTGTGTGTGTGTGTGTGTGTGTGTGTGAGTGCGTGGGTGGGTGGGCCACGCGTACAAACGGAATTGAAGACACAGTTCAAGCCGAGGGCTTATAAAGTACGAAAAACGAGCTTCTCTTTCCCGTGTTTTGATAACGGATTTTATACATATGCATACCTATATATTCTCGTAGACGAAGTTTCTTTGCTGGAAGACGTGACCTTACATCTTTCTGAATACTTCGTCTTGGTACTTTTTTTTTTTTTCTTTTTAATATATATAAAAGGTACCTTTGTAAAGAGATGTATTAGAAAAAGAAGAAAAGTTTTGCGCGCTTGGTTATATTGCAGGATGAAATGCGCGTAAACTCGACTCGAAAGACCACGCAGCGATTTAATTTTCGGTAAAAATTTTTTTTTTTCGTTTTTAAATGGAAATCATAGAAACTTATTCTCGCTCTCGAACGAATTTCAAATAACAAAAAAAATAAAAGAGATATGTTTAATCTAAACCGGAGTGAAAGAGAAAGAGAGAGAGAGAGAGAGAGAGAGGGAGAGGGAGAGAAAACGATAGAGTCGTTTTAAAATTTGAATAACTGCGCATCTGCCGCGCAGAAAGAAGTCTCGCCTCGAGCCAAGAGTGGTATAATAGCTTTTTTTTTTGTCGGATCGTCTCTCTCTCTCTCTCTCTCTCTCCTTCCCATACCCATTTGGGTTTTTTTTCTTTCTTTCTCGTTTCACGAGAATGTTTCCGTGTTCTCTCGGATGTAGCCGAGTTCCGCTTCTGCTAATATTCGTTGCGTTGAAAGTTTCTCCTTCTCCTTCTTCGCTGCTTCGAATGAAGGAGTCGCCTCGTTATTGCATTTTTTTTTATCAGAATCAGTATTAGTAGACGCAATCGTGCTCGCGATGAAATTGGCCTCCGGTACTTTTTAGCTAAGTGTATACGTACGCTAAAATGGTAATGTATGCCTTGTATACATTTCGTTATTGTCCTCGTTCGATAGTTTATTGAATGTTTCATCTTCGCAATGTTCGGAAAGATTTAATGCATATTTCGGATAAATATTGAAAATAATGGCTTTGTGTTTACGTTAGAAAAATGTAATTTTCTCTGGAATATAGCGGCTAAGTACTCGTTATTTAATTTTCAGAAAAATAAAAAAACAGCTAGAACCCAATGCGGATTTTCTGTAAGTGGGTCAATACACATCTTTATTGCGACGAATAGTGGTTGGGATAAGTCATATTATAAAAGATACCTATGTTGTTATTTCAAAAGGTTTTAAAAAATTCGTTACACTTCGTTAAAAGATTATACTAAACCACTTAGACTTTTGTTTAAAATAATTAATCATCAACTCAAATCTTTATGGAATTGTAAAAGTAATAGTTTATTTACATGGTCGTTTTATTTCCGCAAAATAAAAGTATCCACTCTCTCTCTCTCTCTCTGTCTCTCTCTCTCTCTCTTTCTCTCTTTTTCTTTCTTTCTTCCTCGTTAAAGCACCAGCACTTTTCCTCTTTGAGGAATATTACAGTTAAATATTCCGAGGTTAAGTCGTATTCGACGCAGGAAGGAGGCATTCATCGGTGTGCGGCCGGTAATCTCGTGGGTAATCCCGGATATAGAAGCATCTACAAAGCGAGTCCTCAATCGATGCAACGTACAACAAGCCTCTTAAGCTTCGAAGCTTCGATCGTCACCATATTTGTTCAGTCGAGTGCGCGTAAATAGAGGCGCACGCGCGCACGCATATGTTTACGCGTACACGTCCATGGGAAACAGCCACTTTGATTTCGCTCGGTACTCGCTAATGAAAGCCGATGGGTTCCGGGCGCGATGATCGAGTCGAGCGCCATGATTGCGGTTTATATAAGCGATTCCCTTGATCGTGCGGCTGTCTTTGTTTGAGTTTCTTACTTGCTCTTGAATCATTCGTAGTTTATAAACAAATAAAAAAGCAATCGGATTTGCATCGAAACTTTTGTCTCGCAAGATTCAATTTTTATTTTAATAACATTTAATTAACATATTTTCAAAGTAGAGATAAAATAAAGATATAATTAACATACTTTGTTTTTTTTTTTTTTTTTTTTTTTTTTTTAAATCGTTTCGATTAATATTCAACGATTATATGGCTAGATAATTTCCTAACAAGGATGAAATATCAAAGTTGCATCTAACCTCATTCGCGCGACAATCGTCACCGCTACAAACAAATCCCTTCCCTGTTATATATCGATCGCGGGTACGTCGCAAACTCGCATCGGTTGAAAGTTTCGGACTGAGAAAACAAGCATCCCGCGATACGCTTCCGCGCATAAGATTCACGAGATTCAATAGTAAACGGTAGCTTTCTCGCACCCGTGTGTGCGAAGAGAGAGAGAGAGAGAGAGAGAGAGAGTATGCGCGCAGGCGTGTGCGGGTGGGGCAGGCGGTTAGTAAGAGGTTCCTAATCCAGCGGTTTAAGCCGCCGGGGCCGCAATCTCCGGCTCCTCCAGCCAATGTCGTCTAACCCGATAACTCGTAATCATCCCTAACAAGGTCAATAATTTCCCAATCTGCGAGCCCGCGCGTCCGCTCAACCCGAATACGCCGCGATAGCGTTGTCGCCGTTTGCTTCTCTCTCTCTCTCTCTCTCTCTCTCTCTCTCTCTCTCTCTTCTCGCGATCACGATGGTTAGATCGAGCGAGTAAAGGGACGTTTAGATCCGGTCACTGGCCACGCCACCGATGTCGTTATGCTCTACGAGATAGGCAAAAGTTTTGGACTATGGCTAAAACAAAATTATCAAGCTCCCATTTGACATCGTCGTACTCGTCGATAACGATCGGGGCGTTATCTTTTTATTCGGTTAAATTTTCATTTCCTACATCCGCGGATGTGCTTCGTTTTTTCGTGCATTCGAATGCCCGCGTACATCGTTTCGCGTGTCCATCGAAGCGCATCAGTTTCCCATAACGTTGATATATCGATCGATCGAAGACGTAACTTGCATTCAAATCCATTACGCTCGTTGCGTAAGCTCATCCGCTGCATACGCGTATTATGTATCAGCGTGCATTGATAAAGGTAATCTCAGATCGTTGGCGATACGAAGATATTTTTGGGATATTCAGTTTTAATTTAACATGTACGTATTTATGTCTTTAATATATTATATATAAGAGGACTTTATTAAAAAATCAATCTAATTGTCGGTTATTTAAAAAATTAAAATTCCAATGCATAACGACGTTGTAAAGATTTGTTAATATAAAATATGAATAATTTTCGTTAATAATATATTCGAATACATAAAAAAAAAAAAAAAAAAATGATTAGAAAAGAAGAATAATAATTTTACTTGATATTTTATTTTGCAAAACTGTGAAATCTCAAGAGATTATGTTATGTGTAAGCTAGACTAGCTAAATAAAATTAGCATATTCTGCGACTAACTATATTAATTTTATGCAGTATTAAAGAGTTTACCGGGATGAAAACTATTAACTATAAACTATTTTCTCATAACATTCGTATAATTTATCACTAGAATATTAAAATTTGAATAATTGTTTTAATTTTTAATCTGCAATTAAATAATGAATTTCTTTTTCGATTAAAACATTCTTCCAATATAGGGAGAAAAAAAAGATCCAATACCGGTATTACAACGGGGCGCGGGATCAAACAACAAAGCTCGACTTTTGCCTTTCGATGTTGTAAAATCCTTTCGGCAACCCGATCAAAATTTATGACCCTTGGACTCTTTCACGTCCATCCTTATTCGACGCGTACTCAAATAAACTTTTCGAGGAATCTCGATAACTTGCTTTTCTCCTTTTGTAGTATGTATAGTACCTTACGAAAAAAAAAAAAAAAAAAAAAAAAAAAAAAAAAAAACATCAAACTTATTGGTTTTAGGATTTTTAAATATTCGGTTACGCTAAGACTAGGTTGAGTTTTTTACAAATTATTGCAGTCGAGTTTAATAGGTAAAAAGGAAGCGGTTTTTCATTTCTATCCTCTTTACCGAAAAAATTGCACTTTTTAAGAAAAGGAAAAGTTTAAGATATCAGTTTGTTAAATATCAAGCCATTGTATTCGAAATATTACGGGCTCTCAGTTTCGATTTCATTTTTTTTTTTTTTTTTTTTTTTTTTTTTTTTTTCGAAAACATATCAACGCTCGCAGTTTAAAAAGTTAGCGATCTCGAAAGTGGAATTGATATTTGTCGATACAATGGAACTTCCGACGGCACGCGAACGAATTTGGAACACGTGAGCTTTAGAAAAGTGGCAATCGAAAAATCCCTCCACCCCTTCGCCATACTCCTCGCCGAAAAAGAAGTTCGCAAAAACTTGTTAGCCTCCTTCACTGAACGCGAGAGTTTTTCTACTTCGTCGGCGACGTCGTCCTCGTCGTCCTCGTTGCCGACGACAACTACAAAATTCAACTTGAAAATTTGTTTACACTTTTGTTTGTTCTTTTTCTTTATCTCTTTTTTCTCCCTCCCTTCCTCCCTCTTTCTCTCTCTTTTTTGTAGTCAAACTTTTTGAAAATAATTTAGGCTTTTTGCGTTGAATTTTTTTTTTCTATCTAGTTTCAAAGAATTTCATAAGCGGAAAAATTTTATAGAGAGAAAGAGAGCGAGAAAAAGAATTCGTTGTGTATTTTCGTAAAATGTACATCTATTTGGATTTTAGAAAGAAACTTTTGACTTTATATCAGCTACACGTTTAGTTACTTTAGAGCTTAATGCGTTAAGTTAGTTTTGATAATTAAATCTAATTAAATATTTAACTACAACAGTATACTTTGTAGGAACTAGTGCTTTACTAGCTTTTTTTTTTAATTTCTTTTTGTTAATTTTTGAAAACATCTCCATTTTATTGAAAAGTAATAAAATATTTAAAATTTTAAAAAGTTCGCCTTATGAAAAGAAGCATCTAAAAATAAATAATTTGCAATTATCAATAGAATATCGTCAAATTTTTAAAATTAAACAATCGATCAAAAGTTTCAAAGCCCAAGGGTTAAAGCCGAAAAAAGAAAAGATCAGCTTAAGAAAAAGAAAGACCTTGATACATATGAGATGTAGAGACACCTGGAGCTCCGACGATTATGGATTAGCGAGAGCGTGTGTCTCCCGACGCGGACCGACTGGCTTGAAGTGTCTCTCTCTCTCTCTCTCTTTCTCCCCCCCCCCTCTCCCTCTTTCATGTGAATGCGCGCACGACCGGCGCATCTTCTTACCTCTTTATCTCTTTGCGCAAAGCGGACGACCCTCGTGTGCGTCCCCGAGATATCTCGGCGTTACTCGAGTACTGCTTCGCTCTAAAGGCAGGAAAAAGGGAGTCGAGGGAGGGAAGAAACGTGGAAGGTATTCTAAGCTTTCGACTTTTTCTAGAAATTTGAAAAAAGAGTGCAGTGCAGTGTTTTGTGATAAGGAGCCTCTCGTATCTTTTTAACAAAGCATATTTTTAAAAATTGATTAGTAAAATATGTTTGACTTCTGTTTTCATTTTTCTTTTTAATCTTTTTTTTCCCTTTTTGTGAAGTTTTTAAACAGACGATAAATTTAGTCAACGAGAAAGTACAGTCGGGTAGACGCGTTTATTTTACCGGAATAAACAATGCACAAGAAGTCAGTGAGAGAATAGTTTCTTCCGCTCTATTTTCGATGAGAAAGCGCCGATGTTTAAGAAGAGATGGTCATTTAAATTCATTATAATTAAGAAGCCGAGCGTTAAAAGTCCATTCTCGTGATTTGACGCGGAATGCCGCGCATAAATTTATGCATGCATGTAAGGATTACGAGAAGAGAAAAGGCGGAAGAAAGAGAGAGAAAGAGAGAGAGAGAGAGAAAGAGAGAAGGGAAAAAGACGTCTGCCGCTTGCGCCGGTCTTATGTATACCTGAGGCAGTTTTTCCAGCAAAAATCATAATTAAAATCCAGCCCACTTCAGCACACTTCAACAATTTTAATTACAAGCGTTCCTCGGCGCCTCTTTTTCTGCTTATCTCTCTTTCTCTCACTCATTCGAGCTCGCTCGCGCTCTTCGGTCGAAAGAAAAAAGGCTTGCATTATATATGCGCGCGTAGCATCTCGCCGCTTCCCTTGGCCCCTTATTCTCTTTCCGGACACCCGCGCGCGATTCTTCCGCACTGCGGCCCGCGTGAATGCTTTTTCTTCTGGATGATTTGATCTCTTTCTCTCTCTCTCTCTCTCTCTCTCTCTCTTTCTCTCGCGTTTTGCACTTGTCCGCGTATTTATATACGCGCATTTCAAATACCGTTGAAAAAGAATGCCTCTCGCTCATTCTCTACTTTGCTCTCTTTCACTCTCACTCTTTTAAAATTGTTTTAACCGCTAGCATTGTCGGACGACGTATTGCACTCGGACCTCATATGAATTTTTTATTTTATCTCTTGAAACTCGTGTGCTCTGTTTTTTTTTTTTTATTAGAATTTAGTTTGACGTAATTACGTTTACAGTACTCGTTGCAGACTTGTTACGTGGAACTACAAACTACTCAGAAGGTATGCGCTGAAAAGTTACGGCTCTGTGACTTTTCCCAAGTTTATGTTTGTTATTATTATCAAAGTTTTCTTTTTTTTTTTTTTCTTTTAAGCGCATCGCAATGTAAACGAGTAAAATATCTTAAAAAAAAAAAAAAAAAAAAATTAATGTTTTACGAAATAAAAAAAAATTGAACGAGATACAATCTTAAAAAATAAACAGAACCAAATTATTTTTAAAAAAATGAGACGAAAAAAAAGCTGTCAGAACCATTTAAAAAAAAAACAAATAAAAAGCTCGACGTAAAAACCTGGATTTATATATATATCGCGAAATTCAACGAGACGTGTTTGGCTCTTCTTTGAGGAAAAAGCGTCAAAGGAAAAAAGAGAGAAAGAAAAAAAAAGAAAAAAAAAAAAAACGAGAGAAGAGAGAAAAATAAATAAAGTCTCAACGATAGATACATATCTACCAACGAGAACTGGCTCTCGCGCATACAAACTCGCGCCCGTTATACACTTAGTACTCGGCTGCGTAGTACGCGCGTCGCGCCAAAATATTCTCCGCGACATTGAAAAGCACTTATCTCGCGCGAGTTTGCCGCGGCACGAGTATACTGCTGCAGACTGCTACTCCCAGGTGGAGAAAAAGTGGATCTAGGTATACGCGCAAAAGCGAGGGATACGCTCGCGCGGTCCCGTCTGCGCCCCGTTACCGGAGAGATGAAAGAAGAAGCCAACGGCGATGTTGCGAACGAAGACGGATTAGGTGGAAAGTGAAAGAAAGACGACACTGGATGAGACGAGAAGGATGAGCGGGAATATTTTACTCCTCGTCTATCTCGAAATGAAAATTTTCCTCGATTTTAGCGGGACTTGACTTTTATCATGAATGACGCTTCTTAACTCTTTTACTCATTTAAATTTTTAGTGCAATTATCAAATAGTGCGATTTATCTTTTGTGAACTTTTTTTCACGTATAGTTTTTTTAAAGTAAAAAGAACATTTCTGCTTTTCACAATTCTCATCGATGGAAAGTATCTCTATATTAACGTTTCTTTCGATATTCGCACGAGCCGCTGTCTCTCCCAGAGTCATCCCATAAAAAATGAAAATTCGAAGGATAAAAAGGAGAAGGAAAAAAAAGCGAAAAGAAGGGTGTTGAAAAAATGGGGGTGGCTCAATTTGTCGTTTTTTTTTTTTTTCTTTTTTTTTTTTTTTCATACATCGAACGAAGAGATAGACTCGTGGCACGAAATGATCGCTCGGGGCTATACGGCCTCACGATGGATTATCCTCCGCCTTTACGACACACTGCCACTCGTACGTACTCCTATGCTACTTGTGCTTCTTTCCGTATACCGACGTTTTCTCTCCTCGCGCGTATATATCGCCGAGGGAATGTCACTGCCAATCGGTGTTGATTTTCGCAACTTTTTTTTTTTTTTCTTTTTTTTTTATATTCATAAAAGAAGAGTCGATTAGTTGTTTTTGTTTTGGTGGTTTTCGAACGCAAAATAAAAATAATCTCATAAAATGATGCATACGCGCGCCGGACATTATTAAAAACGTCATTCAAACATTTGCACACGAGATAGCCGAAGAATCGAGCAGGAAAGCCACACGGAATCGCTAAAACGCAAAACCTCGAAATTCGAGCTACAAGGACACGCGACACCGGGACGCCTCGCGCGCATTCCTCGGTTCGACGCGAAGTCGAGCGTGTAACCTTAGACACAATAGCCTTATTACATCGAGCGCTCGTGGAATGCGTCTCTCGGTCGATGGCTTTATATATAGTATCGGCGAGCCAAAGGACGAAGGTGTTAAGGTGGTTAACGCGTATATACATAACTGTATTGGGTGCCAAAGCAGTAAATTCCTTGTCGTTACTTTCGACGACTGAATCGATGCGAGACCGAATGGAATTGATGGAAAATTTCTTTTTATCCTTGACGAATTCTATTAAGCCAGTGATGAATATGATGAATTTGAAACGAAAATTTTTCGCGGTTAACATTACGAACTCGTAAAATTAAAAAGAGAAATGACTCTTCTTTTCGTTGGACGTAACGAATGTGGATTAATGTTGTCAAAACGAAAATTTCACGCGAAACGCGAACTTTTGTTCAGCTGGGAATACCGAGACATATGTTTGCAAAAAGAAAAACGAACGAAGCAACGTTTCTCAAAACTTTGACCTTCCATTTTTATCCAATTTTTTCGAGTAAGATAACCTCATAACCCAATTTGAAAAAAACACGACTCATCGTCGAATTTTATGACACTTTTATATCCGTTCCCAAAACTAATCTTCACTTGAATTAATTCAATAACCTATGACAATTCCCCCCCCCCCATCTCTCTCTCTCTCTCTCTCTCTCTCTAGAGCGCATCTTTAATATACTCCTACATCAAGCTCGCTCGCATAGCAATCAGTTTCGAGTCGCACACTTGCCGCGAGCGAGGCTCATACAGCCTGTGCTCGTCTCTCTAACTTTCCCGCGAAAGGCGCGTACACGTGTCGGAGGTGTCTCGTAACCTCCGCGTGCGTTTGCGCTTCCATTCGCTGTTGAATTTCCGCGTCTACTCCTTATGTACTTGCCGTTTAATTCGATCGGTGCTCCATATTGTCTCGCTCGCTCATCTTTGTTGTGGCGTTTGTGCTTTCGCGCGATTCATAATACGCAGTTTTTAAGAAGACTTTGTGCTAAGGTTGTTTAAGAATCGTTATTATTAACAAATTAATTTCGAATTTTTCGAACCGATTTTCGATCTTTAACGTTTTGCTCCCGATAGATTTCTAAAAAAGCTAATATTGAGAGATTGCGTTAAAGTTAATGCGACTTGGCGCTTTCCAATTTCGCACGACATGCACGAACGCGTTAAGTCGGATCGAAATAACGGAAGACGGGTAGAAAGAGAAGAGAGAGAGAGAGACAGAGAGATACCGCAAGCAAGATCGACTTCGTACCCGAGCCAACGTATATATGTATATGTACACAAACGCGAGCACGCGCGCGCGCGCGCACGACATCAAAGCAGCACCGCGCACTTTGAGCTCGAGGGGTCGACGAAGAAGGATGGAAGGTGCAACGCGCGCGCTTGCTTCTTCTACCGGATGTATTTTATTGCTAAAGAGTTTCAAGGGCTGACTTTGAAAATTGATATATTGACGTTGCTAGGCTACGTAGATAATCATTTTTATGACGATAAACGAAAGTACGATGATAAATGAGGCTTTTTTTGCTCGAGCGATTAAACTCGGAAGATAATATTCTCTTACATAATTTTTCGAATTACACGTTATAGCTTTCAATTCATGTTTGAGATAATATAGTATTTTGTTAGGTAGTAAAATATTAAATTTTATTAATTTTAGAGCGGCATTTCATTTGCAATTATAATCACATTGATTAGTAATAATAAATTAATCAATCTTCATGTTATGTGCTAATAATTGGCGAAAGTCAAATAATGCTCGTGTAATCAAGCATATATTAGCGGAAACGCGTTATTATGACTAATGGCCGCGTACGTATTGATATCGAATTTGATGGAAATAAATTAATTCGCCAAATTACGTTTAATTCTAATTACATTAAAATTTTAATTGCTCAATATTGCTGCAATTACCGAAAGGAAGCATTTTTTTTTGTTTTTTTTTTTGTTTTTTTTGTTTTTTTTTTTGATAAACAAATCGTTTTTAATATCAAACGTTTATTATAATTTAAAAAACAAAATTTATTCGAATGCGAATTCAGAACCAGTGACATTTAACTCCTTTTCTGAAATCCAATCGGTGCAGAGCGAGAGAGAGATAGAAAGATAGAGAGAGAAACAGAAAAAAAGAACGAGAGTAAGATTCTCTCTCTTTCTCTTAATTTAACAAAAACGTTTTGCCGTTGCAAGGTATTACTTCATTAAAATACTACGTGTTCCCTGCCGTAGCGATGTACCCTTGGAAAGGAGTAAAGAAGTCAGGGTTAAGGCGCATGCAAATCGACTTAAGAGTCGACTCGAGATTAAACCTCTACAGCTTAAGATGTTGCTCTCGTTGCATAGGTTAAAGCTCCTTTGCATAAGCCTTCGTGCCTTTCTCCCCTTACCCCTTCTCCTCCTGAGCTCCGGGACGTTTTAGTTGACATCGAATCAGAGGCAAGAGAATAAATCCGAAAGAAACTGCACTGGCTGCACTCTCTCTCTCTCTCTCTCTCTCCAAAGACATCGGCAAGGTTAGTTTCCTCGTCTCTCTCTCTCATACACATACATACAAAGCTTTGTAAACTCCATAAAAATCTTCAAGTATTTTAATTAATCTAAGCGAAGGAGTTTCGTTTATAAAAAAAAAAAGATAGGATAAAGAAACGACGCTTAGTTCTCGGAAATTTTTAAGTAGGAGGCAACAAAAAAAAAAAAAAAATAATAAAAGAAAGAGGGAGGGAGGGAGAGAGAAAAAGAGAAAGGCTCTCGAGTCGACTTTGAACTCGCCTATCCTTTGAACTGGCTAATTAATTTCGATGCAGCAAAACTGAAATTTCACCTTAATTAATTTTTAGATTTTAAATACACCTTATGTACGTAAGCAATTACATTTTACCGTTGCTGTACGGTTTTTTTTATTATTATTTTTTTTTTTTTTTTATTTTTTTTTTTTTTTTATTTTATCGAAAGGACCTGAATTTTCCATCAAATACTCTCGACTATTATAGTTGTTTATTATAATTAATATTTCTAAAATTTTCTTAATTAAAATTCTGTGTATTATTAAATAAACTCGAGTCTTTTAATTTTAGATTCTAATTGCAATGAAAACTAATGGAAAAAATGAATAATGAAAAAATTGTTTATTTTCTTTACTCGAGGAAAAAAAAAACTTATTCTTGAATTTTATTTTTTCGAAATTCAAATTGATAAGCCAAACTCCCTGTCGATATTTTATACGTTAAAAATATGTTTAAATATATTATTCGCCTTGTCGTAGCAATGGATTACTTTAACCAACGAATCTCACGTAGCTCTTACGATCGATATTATCGTCGGCAGCGAGAAATTCACGTTCGCGATCGTACATCGACAATACCATAATCGAATTGATCAAGCGAGCGCTCGGCACCTTTGCAATTATTCTCGAATCCGGTCTAAGACACATCACCGCGTGCGCGCGGATTAAATCCCGGATATTCGAATTCGGATCGAAATTCGGATTGTTTTATAAAATTTGCCAGTTGTACGTGAGCTATCTCTCGCTTTTGTGAGTATTAGGGATATTGGAGAAATGTTCGTTGGGTTCTCTCCTTTCCAGGCCTAACTTTCTAGATTTCGTTTAATACTTTAATTTATTTCGCTGTATCTTGATATCATATGATCGAGAAAGATAAAACAATATATGAATTGAATATTTAAAAAAAATTCATAGTATAGACGGGGAACATGAGAAATAAAAAATCGAGGTCGCACTGCGTCGTCTTCGTCGTTTAATCCCTGGCACGGATTCAGACGTCCAATCCATTGAATATTTCCATTAAAATATTCGCGCGTTACATTCCGAAAATATGTTTGATTTATCTGAAAGAGACCTCACATGGAAATTATAATTGTATATGCAAAAGTAGACGATAATTTATACGTTAAAAGTAGTAATCTATAAAAGCATACAAATAACGTCTGGCGACGAACTTGTTTACACGCGCAAGAAAATTTAGGATTCTCACCTAATTCCAAGTACAAAGGGTCGATTTAAGCAGATGTTCGAACGGCGGATCTGAGCAATTATGCATATTGAACATTAACGACGAGATGCCAACCGACGTAAAAGCTTAGCGGAATCGAAACTCCGAAGAAATCCACCGCTACGAAGTAGTTTTAAAGAATTAATTGAAACGAGATCGTTACGCGAGCAATTTTCAAGAGCAATTCAGGTCGATCGAGTCGCCCGCGATATAGGTAATTTCTACGCAATTTGTCGCGAGAAAAATAAAAAGAGCTCTACACGGAAACGCTCGAGTCACCTTTCGAAAAGAAACGACATTCGCACGACTTGAAATTGGAAAAACGTTATACACTTTTGTACATTTATATATATATATATATATATATATATATAAGTCGATACTTGATTACTAGAAGGAACGCGCGGCAGCTTGATTACACGGGATCACGCACGTATGTGTTTCTTCCAGGATGGAATCCCCGAGGATAAGAAGTCGGTCCTACTTCAACGTCTTCGTTGTGCCGGTAAATCCGAAAGGAGCACTTACCCCCGGGTATTCTATTTCCTTCTCCGTAGCGCGCGAGGCTCCGTTATCGCTATCCATCGCGTATTTTACGGCTGACCACCTTGGATTTTCCCAGCGGTGCGATGAAAACGCGCGGCTATCGAGGATTCGGCGCGAGCTATTATTCTTCTTTATTGAGTGCGGAGAGACAGAGAGAAATAAAGAGGACACGCGACGCCGTCACGGAGAGTCGCGATCGGCAATCGATGTTTCTTCGTTACTTTTAACAAAAAATAAAACGCGGGCGCGTGATGTGGTAGCGTTAGTTTGAAGCTTCGTTTCATTAGCTTTTACGAACTTAAACTTTTTCAACTCCGCGAGAGAGAGAGAGAGAGAAAAAAAAAGCTCATCGAGTTAATGGATCGCATTTTGCATTTAAAATTGACTGAAAGAGGCTTTCCATTGTAATGACGCGCGATAAAAACTTCGCTCGCGCTTATGCGCTTTCGTTTAAAAAAGTCTCGCATTTTCTTGCGATTCGGGAGCTCGCTGCGCGTGACGAGATATTCCCCCGGAAACGAATGAAGCTATTTCTCGTGAGATTACCGTTGAATACCGCCTCGAAAAATGAGAGAAAGCACGAGACGCGATGAAGAAGCTGCGAGAGCCTTAAATACTCGTAATTACCTATCCCCGTTTTTGGAACTCGACACGTACTTGTTTCAAAGGTGTCTTCTTCTCTGGTTCAACATATATGTATATATCTTGCCTCGCTATCTTTCGAATAAGTTTTTATTTCGTCGCTTTTATAATATGCGATATTTTATTCGAGCGCAGGTTCGTGACTAAAAACTGTTATTATTGTCGATTTAATTTACAATTTAAGAAATCTTTTTATGTCCTGTACCCAAGTTCTGATTTAAAAAAATACGCTCCTTTTAATTCCAAACGCTTGATAAAAAAAAAAAAAAATAAAAAATAAAAATTTTATATTCATAAGGTAAAAAAAAAAAATAAAAAAAAATAAAAATAATAAAGTTTAAGCAGTAAAAGTTCGAACGTAATAGTCGCACGGATAATTTTACGAAAGAATTCCAATTCTCAGTTTCTGGTGTAAGATGCAATTACAGAAAGATTCCATTTTCTTTATATTAGTTATAAAAATTTATCTCATACTTAAAAATTCATTGAATCGTTAAATTTTTTACAGTCCAGATACGGTAGATGAAATTTTAACATTCACATTTGAAATGAAAATAATTACGGAGTTGTAAAAAAAAAAAAAAAAAAAAAAAAAAAAAGATAAGGCATTGGACTGATTCTAAAAGGGCAAAAAGCTAAAGCATCGTCGCGTAAAGTGCATCGATTGTCGTCACCTCTTATTCCCGATGCTTCTCCAATCAGAAGTCGATTAGACGAACTTCCGAACTAATTACTCGAGAATCAAGCCATTATCGAATTCGACAATCCGCCGCGAGGGAAAAACGATTCGAAAACGACGAAAAGACGCTAAAGCGACGATATAAACGAGGTAAAGACGCCCACGTATATGAGAGTCTATGTGTACATGTGTGCGGATGTATAATTGGCAAAAGAGAATTCCGGGCGCGCGTTGCACGTACGCGCGAGACGCGCGGATTGGATGAGAGAGAGAGAGAGAGAGAAGCCGGTAAGAATCTTTTTCGGACCTGTTGCACTCGCGCTTCGAGCTCTCCGCGCGTGTGGAGTTTTGCCGGACGGTGGTGTGCCGGTGCTCTGCTTAACCGAGCCCGAGCCCGAGCTCGAACTCTTTTATTATTCCGACTGGGTAACGGAGTATTTTCGAGTACTTTCGCGAAAATACTCAATATCACTTTGGATATATTTTTAAATTTAACGTTTTCGTTATTATTATTTTCTTTTCATTTTTATTTTTATTTCGAAATTTTTCCGAAATGAAAAGGATAAACGATGGAAATTTCGATAAATAAAATGAAGACTTTATGGCGCCACTATGTATTTTCGCGTTTTTTTTTTTTTTTTTAAACGGCTGTACGTACAACGAATAATTAAAAAAAAAAAAAAATAATAAGAAAGTACCAATGAAGGCAATTACTTTTTTAAATGTTAAATGAGTAGTATTTAGTACAATATATATACTATTACTATAGTAAAATTTTTCTCCCATTTCAAGCTATGCTCGTATCTGTACCGACGTTATGAATTCAACCACAGTTCGCCCACTGTTTTAGTAACGGCACAAAATAAAATACGAATCGTAAAAAAAAAAAAAAAAAAAAAAAAAATAAAAAAAATAAAAAAAATAAAAATAAAAATAAAAAATCTCTTTACTCCGAGTACGATAATAAAGTAAAACATAATCTTGGAAAAAAAAGTGGCTTACGTATCTTTTCGCGTAATACTAGAAACATTGAGTACACACATATACAGATATAGAAAAAAGAATGGAAATCCTTCATACCGCATAAAGTTTGAAATTGCGAAAAAAATAAATAAATAAAAGAGCATAGCTGATTTAATTCAGGGTAAAAAAGATGTGCACTCGGTCCGCTTCACCTCGACGCGCGCCTCCCTTTTATTCATTTATTATTCGCCATTGTGCGTAATTTACGAACTTGGCATTACGTACTTTTCTCCGAGAAGCAGTTATGCGCGTAAATGAAGAAAAAAGAGTTAAGCACGACGCCGAAGAAGAAAATTAATGTCCGGGTAATTGTGCCGGGATATCTTAAGGTGCGAATAATTGTAATTAATCATTAACGCAATGAGTTCATATATTTTTCATATTAACATAATTTGTTTTTTTTTTCCTTTTTTTCTTTTTTATCATTCAAATGTGTTATAAACTTTTTGATTGAATTAAAAAATGTATACATTCAATAAACGAGATTTGAAATAAAGACGTGTCAGGGCTTCAATTGAAGAATCTCGAGAATTCGCAGATTGCATTGGTGCACGAATTTCAGAATTTCTACGCGCAGTAGAAAAGAGCCGAGCGTGGCAAGACATAACGAAGCTCCGTTCGTCCCACGGTGTGCTGGAGATGAGCGCGAGATAATATAGAGTGAGAGAGAGAGAGAGAGAGATATAGGAGGGTAGGAGAAAGGAAGGACGGCGCGGCAACGCTTGATGCGACGTTAAAATTTATCGTCCGTCGCGCGGAAATTGGCCGAGGAACCCATTCGACATGGTTGGAGGAGGATGAGAAGCAAAAGCTTTAATTTTCTCTCTCGCAGCGGTGCTCAAAGCTTGAAACTTTGCCTCGATTATCCAACGCGAGCTTATAACGAGTGTTTCTTCCCTCTGCCCCGTTTCATTTTTCTCTTTTTACCGTAGTTATTGCCAATTTCCCCTGCGCGACGAGACTTGTTCTTTCTCTCTCTCTCTCTCTCTCTTTCTTTCTCTCTCTTCCTTAAATTTGAACCCAGGCTTCGCATCGCCTTGCTATTTTCTTGTTGTTTTCTTTTGCGCTAACCCCGCTACAAATTGTTTTGAAGAACTGTTTACGGCCGGATGGGAAAAGATTAACGATCCGCTGTTTTTAATGGCTTCTCCAGAATATTCATCCTTTTTTCTTTCCTATATTTAACGCTAAATCTCCAATGAGATTATAATGTCTTCAAAATAAATATTTTTAATTTTCACTAGATGGATTATTTTTAGTAATTTTAATGAAAATTTATTATTCTCTCGTTCGTTAAAATAAATGTTTTCATTTAATTGAAATTGCAAATAAACGAACAAGTAAAAAATAGAAGGTGTAACGAGTAGTTCCCCTCTCTTTCATTATCTTACGCTTAGCAAAAAAAAAAAAAAAAAAAAAATGCTGTTCATCAAAAACTATCAACTCGGTAAGTAAATACAATGGTACGCGGTCGTCGAGCGATTACAAGATTTTTGCGAGATATAATCGCAACCTACGTACCCTGAGCCTTGAAATACCCGCAAACACGTGTGTAAGTGCATGCCTTATATATATATATATATATATATATATATATATACATATATAAAGATGTACGTTATGTAGGATTAAATCGAGAGACGCGTGCACAAGGGCGCGAAGTGCTTTACGTCATAACCGAAGAAAAATCAATCGCGGCGCGAGCCGTCGTCGTCGTCGTCCCGTCGCCGTTAATTAATCAAGCGAACGCGTATACGCAAAACGACTCGCGTCAACGACGGCGCGTTCTATTTTTGACCCCAAAGAGCGCTCGTTATCTTTTAATTTCAAAATCGCGCTCTTTAAAAGACTAATTTGCCGTAAAAATAGTCGACGATTTGACGCGGCTTGCTCTCCAGTCATTCTTTTGAAAAATCAACCGGAATTTATCAATGATTCGTTTAACTAAATTATAAAAGTTATCTTACTTTTATCTTATACTATATAACGGGAATATATAGATACACACACACACACACACATATATATATATATACATATATATATACCCGTTGTTAAGAGAAAAGGCAAGAAGTAGACAAAGATGTAAGCATCTCGAGAGCTGCTGCTGACGTCTTTTTCAAGTTTTTTTATATGTGTGTGCATTACTGTGTGTGTGTGCGCGCGCGTGTGTGTGTGTGTGTGTAAGTGTAGGTTTCATTATAAGAAAAGAAACGCGACAAAATATGATACCCTTTACACGCTCGGGGAATTTGGCGGATTACTCTTTTCTTACGAGGTTTCTTCACTTTTGTAGAGTAAAAATTTTACGCGAGACTTATGTTGGTACGAAAATAAAAAATTATTTTAAAAGTTACAAATTTTCGAACGATAAAAATTATGATTCTAAAAATAAAAATATTATATCGCAAGACTATAAAAACACGATACTAATTCAATTTATCGCAGATCGTAAAAATGTACGACCAACTTGGAAAAAAAAAGGTGAGAAAAACATGGTACGAATAAATATTTGCTCGGCGTATTGCGGAGTAAACAAACGTCGTACATTTATTCGGCAAGAAGAGGTTAAGTGCGTTCATTTGTACGTGGCTCGAGACGCTGCGTATTTTAACGCCGTGACAGCCGTCTATACGCGCGACTCATTTGTCCTTCTCGAGACAACGACAGCTGCTTGCGCATTGCGTCTTACCTCGGATGGAGAAATGCTTACCGTCGCCGTTTGTTCCCACGTGTAGGGTGAATTCGCCTCGTTTGAGTAAACGTGCGCATCTGTATCGTATGTATGCGTGTGCGTATTTGTGTGTGTGTGTGTGTGTGTGTTTGTGTGTGTGATTTTCGGAAATAATGAAGAACGTTGAGCATACGATTGCTTTGGGTTATTATGGGTTGAAATTTGGAATTTCATGTCGAGTGTACGCGTGTAAAAGTTGGTTCAAGTCAATTTTAAATAATTAATTATTATAACTATATATTTATTTAGATTACTAGACTTAATCAACGAAATCGACGAATTCTCGCGTTCTCGCGAGCAAAATAACCACGCGGGCGAATTAAATTATCGGATTAACGGAAAAAAAAAAGAGAAAAAAAAAACAATGAGAAATCGGACAACGGAAGCCGGTCATAACCGTCAAACAACTTGCACGCTTCCCCTATTCCATCCTCGGACGAGCTTTAATCTGGAAAACTAAAATTGCGAATTATCGAGTCGCGAAGGGGCGCATTCGCTTCGGTACACGGACGAAGAATTAATTTACATGCAAATTGCGAAGCGCCGCGTCAAAGAGGTTAATCTCGACCAGCGGTGACGAAAAAGCAAATCGCGTCTCTCGACTTTTTCCCTCCCGTCGATTCGCCGCTGATAATAAACTCGATGGGAGAAACGATGCATTGTATTGCCCGCGTATGATATAAATTCACCTATCCGTGTCTCTCGTGGCTTTTATAAATTGGCTTTTCATTAATACGGACATTTCCAGAGGTTTTTCGTTCGATTTTTACGCATGCTCGAATCCTTAAAAGTGTGTATAAATATGTAATTTGTGTTGCTTTTATTGTCAAACGATGTTGTTGCATTGATTTTACTTTTTATGAGAAAAGAAACTGTTTTTTCAAACTTTACGCAAGTCATAATTGTACGAAGGGACGCTTGCTTGAAACTTTTTATTAACGTACATAATTTATGCTCTCTTATCGATCGCTCCTTACGTATCGAAATACGTTAATTCTTTATTGAAAAACTGCTTGTAAAAAATAACGGCATAATCTATTTACAATATCAATTCCAAAGTACGTTGATTATTTTTTTTTTTTTTTTTTTAATTGCAAAATGAAAAAAGCTCATATTAAAAGTTTGTACGTAGAAGCGAAGAACATACGGGAAACTAACAATTTTATCGCATTCTCCGTAATCTCTTCAACTTCCTTTCGCCCTTTAATACGGAGCTTATTTTTACCCTTAACCCAAAAGTGCGGGGCCGCGCGAATCGCCAAAGGACATTCGCCTCGATGCTCTTCGCTGCCCCGTGATTTCACGTTAAGCACGCAAAGTGCACTAGGTCAAAGAAATGAATGACCCGATGATTTTTAAAGAACCTTTATGCACCAACGACGTGTATTGCCGACCAAATAATATGCAGTATATTCATTATTTTATATCTAAAAATTTTATAACGTTATTATTTTACTATACAATGTGAACGATCAACGCGCGATAAGATTTTTTAAAACAATAGTTAAATTATGAGTTATCGCGACAAATCATAACGCCGAAAGAAATTTTACTAAATTCACACTCGTGCAAAGTGAGAGACGAAGACACTTGAAACGCAACAAAGGAAATACGGAGAAGAGCCAGACGAGGCGCAGACTTTGAAGATAAAGATATATGCATACATGGATAGACGTAGAGAGGAGAGAGAAACACAAGTGTAACGGCAACACTCTCTCTCTCTCTCTCTCTCACTCTCTCTCCTCGAAACTCGCGAGTCTCTCGCGCACGCTCAAGAAAAACGCGGCAAGTTTGACGAGGTGTTTACAGCCGACTAGAGACCCTCGCCTCATCGCGGCCAAGAGCCTTTCTTGCCTTAAAGAAGATCGCTCTCTTTTTGCGCGTTTAAGTGGCCGTTGTCGACGCTCTCTTTCTCTCTCTGGCTTATTATCCGTTACTCGCAGCTACTCCCATAAGCTATACGCCCTCCGCTCCGTGTTTCTGCGCTCTTTCGCCTCGAGATTAACTTGGAGCGCCGAAGGTTTTATTCGGTTTCGAGCCCCAAGACGCCTTCGAATATCCTTCGAAGTTCGATTTTACGAACGTTAGCTCCTTGTTCCTTACCCTCTCCCCCTCCCCCCTCCTCGTTCACCAGCGCTACTTTCATCATCCTCATAATTATTTTAATATTCCAGGTTGTAACGAGATCTACCTCCAGCCCCTTTTGGTTTGTGCCTGACTCTCTTCAAATTTTCCGAGGCTTTCTTCCAGCGCGCGTCTTCGTTCGTAAATCGTAAAACTGTTACACGACGCGGCGCGTCTCGTCCTCGCGATAACGCGAACTTCAAAACGACGGGAGTGCCGAGGAGAAGAGAAAGGAGGACGAAATTGAGCTAGCTTCGACAAACAACGGAAATATAAACTTTTATCGTCTCCACCGAATTGCTTTCGAAGGTTATGATGCTTCGCGATAGAAAAAAAAAAAAAAAAAAGAAAAAAATGGTCCATGCCGATAGCTTTTAGGAGAGCGACCGCGAGTTGCGGCTTTCGAACAATCGGCCATCTGTTATAAAATAAACGAGGGGTTACAAAAAATGCGTACCGTAAAATGTACATTAAAATTTCGGACGGAATTTCGATGGAATATTTAACCGATACTGAGCCGCGTCTTCTCCAATCCATGATAAATTTTTTATCGACCGTTATACAAATACAGTCTGTCAAGTAAGAGCGTGGTCGATTTCACCGACAGGTAATGAAAGATTTTGCTCTAATTTTCTCGCGAACCGATAGAAGAAAGCTTTGTCCTTGATGCATTGTTAACAAAAATTTATTTGTCGTTGATATTTTGAAAGAGAATCACGTTAAACGCCATGAGTGCTAAGTACGCGTCGCGCTACGAGGCTGTGTTCCTCTGCATCCACCCGAAAGGTCTCAAAATATCGCAATCAGCGGCTGCTAAATATATGAGAAAGTCGAAGGCATTTGTACAGAAGTGGATACAGCGATATTAAGTGGCTAAAAATGTCGATGATTTACCAGAACGTGGCTCGATAGGAAAAGTGAACAAAAAAGATGAAAAAAAAATAGTGAATCTGTTTTCGCGGAATCCTGTTTTAACACTGCGGCAAGGACAAGCAAAATTAATGGCAAAAGGTTTAGATATATCCTACGAAACTATCCGAATCCATCTTCGTACTCATCATCTGAAATGGCGCAACACAATGAAGAAGCCTCTGTTGACTGAAAAACATGTGACAAAGCGACTCGCTTGGGCGCATGAGAATATTGATAGAGATTTTGAAAATGTCATTTTTACTGATGAATGTTCTATATGGGCACGTTCTGTCCTCACGCGAGCCTGGTCAACTTCCACCAATAGGCTTGTTCAGCGGACCGTAAGACATGGAATAAAGGTGCATCTTTGGGGCTGCTTCTCAAAGCAGGGATTCGGCACTTTGCACCTCTTTACTGACAACCTAAATGCCGAGAAAATGATAAAAATTTACAAAAAGGCTTTACTGCCATCTGCCAAACGATGGTTCATCACAAAAAATGAAGATTGGATTCTGCAGGAGGACAACGATCCTAAAGACCGTAGCAAGCTCTGTACTCAGTGGAAGACTCAATCTGGCATCGTTACATTGGATTGGCCGTCGCAGTCGCCCGATGAAAACCCTATTGAAAATGTGTGGGCATATATTAAACGGAAGCTTCGTGGAAGACGCACATACACTTTGAAGCAGTTGCCTTACGAAATTCGTCGGATCTGGAGATCCTTGCCACTAGAATACGCCGTCAAATTAGTAGAAAGCATGCCTCGGAGATGCCAGGCAATTATCGACGTCGGTGGTGACTGGACACATTATCGACCGAATTGCATCATTATTTGTAATGTGTACAATGTATATATAAATATGAAAGTTTCATCAAATAAATTTTTTTATAAATTAACACGACTACGCTCTTACTTGACAGACTGTAGTTACTCGAAACTGTTAAATTTCTTAATTCAATAAAGAAACATTTTGCAAAAATTTATTTAAAAAAATATTATCGCCATTTTAATCCGTCGAAGTAACTCTCGATCGAAATAAAGAGATCACAACACTTAACGTCCGCAACGTCAGCGACTGTCCCAGTAACACTCGGGACTCTGGAAACAAACTTTCGGCTTTTTTCCTTTTTTGATTTTCTCTTTTCTACTTATTGACTCTTACTTTCTTTGATTCTTTTAAAACGTGCCGCATAAGTGAACGGTAGAACGCGTGCCAAACACATTGTTTTCAATATATCATTTGTTATTATCGGTATTGATATATTTTCATACTAAATACTACGTATTACTTAATTAGAAATTTTGTCTTTAAACAATAAGATGTTTTCGTTAATATTTTACTTTTATTATTAATTGATGAATTTAATATTTTTTTTTTTTTTTTTAAATGTTATTTATGAATTGTAAAATTGAGTTTAAGCTGACAAATGCAATCGTTTTGCGATCGAATCTATCAAAATGATTGCATCCTTAATTCAAATTTCTTAATCGCTGATTTTAGTTACATTTTGAAAAATGAGAAATTGATTTTAAAAAAAAAAAAAAATCAATAAATTTAAATGGTAAAATTAAACATATAATTAACGTACACACTGCACAATGAAGTGCAATAATTTTTCAACGACGCATGATTACAATTCCAGCGTTGCGTTACACTTTATGTTCAAGCGTGGATTTAAGCGCGACTTAACGGACATGTAATTCAAACTTGCCTGACTTAGTAAAATCGTCATATATATTTTAATTTAAAGCGTATAATTGTGCTAACAATTTTGCATAATAGATCGATAAAAAATACTTGTATGTATAGCGTTTGGATGAATCAGTACTTATAAAATTTGAATTTTAAAAATTTATGATATTTTTATGATTATTAAAATTTTTCATTTTAACGCGATAAAATTTATTTTGCTCGGTAATGCCCCCTTATTATTTAAATTTATATCTTATTGCATATTCGGATAAAGTATATTCTTACCAGTTTCAACCAAGCATTCGTTGTCAGTATCTGATTCTTCTCGTCCTGTAAATAAAAATAAAATTTATGTTTATTATAATGAAGAATATAATAATAAAATCAAACTTTTGCCATGATAAAAGCAAAAGATCGAATGTTAAATAAATTTCGGAATAACGGGCGCGTGTTCGCAATATTACGTTGACATTTTTCACGAAATAACAAAACGAGAAGCGCGTGGGAGCGAGGGATTGCTCTCTCGTTGTCGTAGGCTACTTGATATACTTGTCGTTCATAGCGCGAGTGAGCGAAACAGATGTAAAGTCAAACAAAGAAAAAAGCGAGCAAACAGGCGGCAGAAAGAAAAAAAAGGATAGAGAGAAGAAAAAATAAAACGACTGCAAAATCGGAGACACTCGAAAAGAGAAAAAAAAAAAGAAAAAGGGAGAGAGATAGAGACAAAAGGGAGCTCGAAAAAATAAAAGCGGTGAAGAGGGATAGAATGAAAGAGAGAGAAAGAGAAAGAGAAAGAGAAAGAGAGAGAGAGAGAGAGAGAGAGAGAGAGAGAGAGAGAGAGAGAGAGAAGCTCAAGAGCAGTTTGAAGCCAATGCTTTTGTCGTCGTTTGTACAAGAGCTCAGAAAACGATTGACTGCTGCTCCACACGCAAAATCACTCGGACGTTTACGATATCGTAAAATAGAAGCACTTGGCACTTTATGATATTACGTCTATCTTACGTTTCAATTTTCATTATTTCTCCTCGGCATTTAAATTTGTAATATTATTTAAAACAGTGTTTTATTAAAAATAAAATAACCGAGTTTTACTTGTGCGCAACTTAATAATGTTTATTTGACGATGAACGAATGATAATTTTTTTTTTTTTTTAATTCAATTTTTTATTAGATTTTTCACGCAAGACCACGTGGATGTGAATAACTTGAAAGTTTGATCGTAAAAATTTAAAAAAATTTAAATTTCAAAATTTTTTTTCACCAGTTTGTTTAATAAATCGAATCGTGAGCATTTCATTCTTTTATACAAAAAACTTTCTAAAAATTTTCAAGCCACATTAATTCAGTTCCATTTAAATATTTAACGAATTAATTAATTTATAATCGATAAACTTATATTATTTTGTATAATATGTAGTTTCGATGTGAAGATTAATTAAATTTTAAACATGATCATTTACTATATCACAGTAGCCTTTGATAAAAAAATTATTAAATTAATCAATAAAATATTTATTACTTTATCTTAAACAAGTAAACATGTATATATGCATTAAAAATTATAAATTTCGCTTAAGTAATTAATAATTAACGTTATTGTATGAAACAAAAATTTAAAAGCTAACAAAACTTTTAAAACAATTTTGCGATATTAAATAATAATTGATTAAGGTGATAAAATAAACGAAACAATGTGGGATGGAATTAGCGAAGTAAAGGCGAACCGGTCGAAAGCATCGGGACGTAAATTTATAAAGATAAGAGAAATAGGCATGGGAGAAGGAAAGAATTTCCAATTCACGAGCATTCTTTTCTTGGATTTTCACGCCTTCGTTTGCATACATGGAAATAAGGAGGCTCGTGAATTTTTCAAAATTTCACGGCTGGTGTACAAGAGGTGCCGAGAGAAAGAGAGATAGAGAGATAGAGAGATAGAGAGATAGAGATAGATAGAGAGAAAGAGAGAAAGAGAGAGAAAGCCTGGCGGAAATTTGAAAATTTTACATATTTTTCGCGTAAAACTCGCGCGCGTTCGCGCGTCTTTGCTTAAGGTGGCCCCCTTGCTTTTGTAATGGGCTACGCTCGGCTTGAGTTGCGACTCTTGGCTCGGATTTTCCTTTGCAAAATTAAAGCGGTAATGAGGTTGTTGAAGCCGCCGCCGCTACCGCCGCCTCCGCCTCCGTCTTTTTGCTCGCGTTTGGAATTTCTTTCGAGAATAGCGAGTGTATAACTTCTTTTTTAGTTTTATATTTATTGTAAAACAACGCGAGAATTGTACTAGAATTCAAATTCTCGCGCGAGGAAAAATAATTTATTTATACGTCGTGGATGGCACAAACAATGTCTTTGGTACTGTAAAGATTTTATTTCGTAAAAAAGCACTTTTAATACATTATATATATAATAAATTTCTAAGTCTTCACCTTGTACTAAAATCTAAAACAATATATAAAAAAAAAGAGAGATACAATGTCTAAAGAAGAAAAAAAAAGAAGGAGAAAAAAAGTCCCCGGGAACCTCTACAGAATTTCAAGAATCGACAAACAAGAACAAGAAAAACGAGGCAGAGGGAAAGAAAGAAAAGAGATCTCTCGCGTTTACCATTAAACGCAGCAACGATGTTTGTTTAACGAAAGTCCTCGACACGCGTAGAGTGAGAGTGAGAAAGAAAGAGAGAAAGAGAGAGAGAGAGAGAGATAGAGAAGAGATGCGACGAAAGACAAACGTATAAAAGCTGCCAGAGGGGTGGAGGGCTCCGAACAAGAACTTTGAAGACGAAGCACGGGAATAAGTAGTTTCGAAAAGAACTCGCCGAAGAGGGAAAGAAACTCGTTAAATAGAAGAAGACGAAAACTAAATATCGAAGTTTTCTCTCTTTCTCTCTCTCTCTCTCTCTCTCTCTCTCGCTAGCGTTACATTGTCCAGCCTACCCTAAATATTCGATGGACATTTAAACTGCAAGTGCATTTATATTTTTAGCGTGAGTCGATTGAATTTATACGACATTTGTTTAATCGACAAAATTAAAAAAAATATTTGTTTACATTTTTAAAAAATATTTGACGATCGATAGTATTTAAAATGAAAGCCACGCGCAGTGCAGCAAAATTATTTTAAATCAAATGAAACTTTTTAAGCACGTTTTCTACATCTCTTAATTTTTAAAATTAATTCCCTTGGCGCAATGTGTCTCGGGAATCCGAGATTCAAAAGTTGAGGCAATTAAAAATTTTCGACTCGAAATATCTCGTGTACAACATTTGTCGGTACAAAAGCCAAGGGAGACAGAAAAAGAAGCCGCACTAAAGTGGCTGTAAACAAGACGAGGAGAATATTTACTTGCTTTTTCGAGCTTCGTGTCGTCCGCTTATGTATTAAGTGCGGCCAGCGGCGACTTCGAAAACTTTTATTTCTGGAGCTCGCGGCCATTTTTCTCAGTTTTCTTCGTCTGTTACCTTTCTCCCTCTCTCTCTCTCTTCCTTTTCTTATGCTTTCTCTGCCGAGGATTAGTCACTCTTTGCTTTCGGAGCCTCTTTTAACCGAACATTACTAATGTCTTTTAAAAACTTTCTTTTAATAAAAGATATGTCGGTCCTATTGTTTTCCACTTTTTCTCGAATTAATTCCAAGTTAAACAACTCTTTCAAATGGATATTTTAAAAGTAATGACAGATAAAACTTTTTCGTTAAATGTTAAAATGCTGAAAATTCTTCCCTTTGTCATTTTGACGTTAATGTTTTTTTCCTCCGTTAAAACAGCTTGCAACGAACGTTTAAATTATATTATCCATGTTCAACATTGTCAACCTTTTGTTTTTTAACGAAAGATTTATCTCTGTTTTTTAACAAAAGTAAATTTATGAGAAGCACAATAATTGCGTGGAAAATGAAGCTTTGCCCATAATAATCCGAATATTTTCACACAGCTTTTTTTCCCCATTAGCTTATCTTTGTAAAAAAAAAAAAAAAAAAAAAAAAAAAAAAATGAGTTAGTACCGCGAGAACTGAGAAAAAAAAGTTTTCGTTCACAGGTTTGTTGCGATAATTTCTTATTACGGTGGGTAGCTTGTTTTTAACGGTCCTCGCGGAATTTCACGAACGCAATCTTGAATTTTTCGCACTTCCCATGAGCTCGCGCTATTTTTCTTTTTTTTTTTTTTAAGCTCCTAACTCGAGGTATAAATCGTGAATGATTTATTGTGCCTTATGATTAGAAATGTAAGAACTTTCCCTTGTATACTTGATTATAAAAATAATAAATAGTTAATACTCTCGTCAAATAGATTTCACAGTGTTAAAACAAGTCACTTATTCGATAAAAATTACCGCTAACGTAAAAACTCTTAAAAGTACGCCATAAAAAGCTCATCTCGTATCTCGTACGATTCATCCGAACAGTTACGCCATTGATATAAAAGAAAAACATTTAATAATAATAAAAAAAAAAAAAAAAAAAAAAAAAGAAGTCAAAAGAGAATGTGAATTGATTGCATCGCTCGTGCGCGGATGATTTCCCCGCGAGTTCGTAACCGCGTTTGTATATACATACGCGAGCTTTTATAACGAATTAAGCTTTGAGAGTTTCTTATGAATTCGATGGTATATACCTATTATCCTTCTTTATTCCCCTCTGCGCGCCTGTGACTTAACGCTCGTGGTTATGACAAGTGAACTTCCGTTTTTTTTTTACGATTCTTTTTATCTTAAGTGGATTTTTTATTTATCGATGGATGCTATTTGCTTCAACGTATTAGTGTTCCGAGTAATTATCAGCACTTTTTATAAAAGCTTTGGCTGCACTTTGATTCTAAATTTTTTAAAAGAACTATGTAAGCGTCTTCTTGGATTAGTCTGTTAATGTTTGCAGAAATAACGCAATAATTTAATTATTCTGGTTCTTGGAAAAAAAAAAAAAAAAAAGACGCGTGATTAACTAATAAAAAGACGGAGTTTTCTGTCAAATGTTGTAAGAGATGCATTCGTCAAGGCAAACGTTCTGGCAAAAAAATCGCGGAAGGTAAAAAGCGCGCTCGTGAAACTGATAAGAAAGAAGAGGAAGCGTGGATGAGAAAAAGAGAAAGAGAGAGAGAGAGAGAGATAAAGAGTAATAGGGAGAAAGAGAGATATAACAGGGGCCAAAGTCATCTCTTTAAGAGCTCGGGCGCAAGTTCAATTAAAAGTCCATTTTGCGACGGGCAACTTAACACGTTTACGAGAGTAAAGGACGGCTACTCTTCCAGCTACGCTACAAATTCCAGTTCTTCCTTCGACATCTCACCGCCATTACCTCGAATGACTAATTCTGATGTTCTCTAACGGCTTTTTACTCGACCTCCTTTGCGTTTCGATCGATTGCATTTTATTTTTTTGACAATTTTTTTTTAGATTATTATTCTATAGTGTACTTTTTTTAATAAAATGCGTAACTCGTTTTTTATTATTGAAATAAACAGCAATAATTGTTTTGAAATATAAAAATTTCGGAGCGGTTCAGCGATTTAAGTTTAATTACGTTTGTCTCCAAAAATTACTCTAGATGTTTGCGCTTTATAATTAAACGCGACAAAGGAATTCGCAATAAATTTCAATTTTAATTTGTCTCTCCGTGTCTTGAACGTTCTTGAAGTTCGCGAATATTAAAATAAAACGGCCATTCGCAAAAACGAAAAGAAAAAAAAGGTGGTAAGGAAAGGGAAGGAAAATAAAGGTAAGGAAAGTTTGTTCCTTTATACACTCGGTGCACTAGTCTCTTTTGTAATCTTAGAACAAAACGTTAAGTAGAAACAGTTTCACTTCTGGTAAATTAATAGCTCGTTCCCTTTTCCAACTCCACGGTTGATCCCTTGAAAAATGTAGGGAGGAGAGCTTCGACTGCATGAAGCCGAAAAGAAAGAGAAAGAGAAAGAGAAAGAGAGAGAGAGAGAGAGAGAGAGAGAGAGAGAACTGGAATGGAAAAAAAAAAGAAAAAAGTCTCCAGAGCCACAGCTGCGGTAATTTTCCCTCGACAGAAGCAGCTGTAAAATTATCCTGCCGCCTTGGATTCAGCGAACAGTAAAAAATTTACGAGCTTAATTGTTTAATTATTTTTTTATTAAGCCGTGTTACACTTTCGTATGCGATCGTGCTTTTTATGTACCCATATTTTTTTAATTAATTGCTAATATTTATTCGAGTTTTATTAAAACTCGATTCGATTATTATTTTATGTACATTTAATGCCTAAAATGACCATTAAAAAAAAAATAAATAAATAAATTAATAAATAAATAAATAACTTAGAAAAAAAAATTATATATACACAAAAATTAATAGTGAATACATTGTTATTTCTTAGAAATAAATGAGAAATTTGTGAAATTCTCCCGTCGAAAAGACTTTTTTTTTTATAATTAAGTCATTTCTTTGCTGAATTATCACGAGTTATTATTTTTATTGCATCGCTTATAAAGAATATTTTATGTGACGCAAGCGACAGTCGCATTATGGACTGAAATTATATTTTTTATAAAGTCGTGAATGAAACACATAATGTATTCGTACAAAAATGTTAATTCAAAAGCTTCTCTTCTTTGCAATTTTTTGCAAATAAAAAAAACATTGAATACTATTCGCTGGTTTATCTAACGGATAGTGATAATAATTTTTGCTATAATAATGAACATTTTTGCTATAATTATGATACATTTCCGTATAAACTAATTAAAAATATAATAATTATCAAAATAAAATAACAAGAAGCGGTTTTCACGTTGCGATTTCTTTAAACGTTTTTAAAAGAATGCAATATTTCTTGCTGACGCAGATAGAGTACGGCGAGAGCGTTAAAAAAAAAAAAAAAAAAAAAAAAAAAAAGAAAGAAACCTACGTATATGTACGTTGAATAAAAGCAGCGTTTTATTCACGAAATGTACGTTTAAAAGAACGAGACAGGCTCGTGAGATTAAACCATAAATTTTCCTCACATCTCGATAAATTTACCGTAAGATTACAAAATGATAAGCGAAAAGCGATTTAAAATCAGATCGCTATCGAAAACCTAATATCCGTATATACGGTCAATGTTGTCGTAATTTGGGAGCTAATGCTTTTTACCTCGAGTCGAAATATTCGTTAAATTTATATTTGCAAACAGCTGTTAATTAATTTTTATACCACGATATTATCTCTTTCAAGTTACGTTGCAATAAATCGTTCTAACACCTTTAAAAGTATAATAATAATTAAATATTACCGATTATGGCTGAATGAAAATTTGAAACGCGAAAGATAATTCGACAAAGGGAAAAATTAAGTCCACTTCAAAACCGAGCGCTAAAACGAAAGCCTAAAACAAAAAAGCTTACTCTTCGTGCTTACATGTACACTCTCCGAGTCGAAATTAAAATTTCGTTAAAGTTTTTTCTGACTCTTCTTTGCATTTTTTCCGAGTGGAATAAAAATTTTGAAAATTCAACTTGCCTACGTATAAATTGCCAACTCGAGTAGTGAATAGTTCATTTATGTATTATTGATAATAATTAATGTTACATTAAATACTTTAATTATTTAAATGAGCAATTATGTTTTTTTTTTTTTTTAAATTTAAAAAAAAAAAAAAAAAAAATAACAAAAGTTATCGCTCTCACCGGCTTTCATTGTCGCGCTAGTTCGATATTTCGTGTAAAAATTATTCGGATCTCCTCGCTCAATTTTACGTCTTCGTACATATGCATGAGAATTCTTTCGAATACGTACTACTTCGTTCCTACTTATTTTTTCTCCTCGTCGATTTTAAGGGATATTACTCATTTCTATGAATACTTCAAAGCTCTTGCATCGCATCTTCTGCTTTTTATTTACTTCACAAAATGTCGACAATTAGCCTCGGTATATATGAAAATGAGGATAAGAGGCTTAAAGGAAAGAACGTAATAGAGAGAATGAATTATTCATAATCGAAAATGGAGAATAAATTGGAACGTTATACGAAAATATTATATCTTACAATGGAAAATTTTCTCTCTGCTTTATAAATTAACTTTATTTAGCGAAATTAACGCGAAGTTCAAGTTTGCTTACAGCACTAAAAAAAAAGTATAAATAAATTTAAATTTTTAAAAGTTGGCCAAAAACAATTTTTCCATATGACAATTATAATTTGAACGAAATTTTTAGCGACATTTTTCCAACCTCTTTCAAAATTAAAGTTCCCAAGATTATCAGCGCTCGTATGACAAGCGTCACACACGTTAAAGCCATTAGCATTCCTTCTTATTTCCTATCTCAGCGTCCTTTCTTCTGCCATATTTTCCACTCCTCCCCCCCCCCTCCTCCTTTCCTCTCATATTTTCTATCTCATCACGTGCATTATAAGATGGACTTTGTCGTGCCGAGCGGCTTATAATCTCGCAAGTTCACGCTCCCTCCCTTTCTCGCTCTCTCTCTCTCTCTCTCTCTCTCTCTCTCTCTTCTCTCTATCTTATTCTTCTGCGATATTAGAGCGAAAAAGCGGAAGGCTGATTGCGCAGGCAGCCTGTCGTTTGCATAAATCGATACTATGCTCGCAAAATACTGCTTTCTCCGCCGTCTCTACTTACCGTTGCTCTTCTGGAAGCTTAGACTTTCCGCGTTACAACTTGCAAATGTCTGCTTTTAATCTTTTACGTTTGTGTGTGTGTGTGTGTGTATATATATATATATATATATATATATATATATATATATCGTATATTAAATTACAGTTGTGCATACGCGCATCGCGTTTAAGATAATCGCAAAGACTCGGGGTCGCGCGCGTTTAGATTTTGACGCGGTGTGAGCATGGCTTTTCGCCGAGTGATTCATAGCCCGAGCGACAAAGAATGGAAAATAGCGTAAAAGAAGAGAGAAGTTGGGTAAAAAAAGTGCGCTATACTCTCCGATGTATGTGAATATAGAGCGCGGATGAGAGAAGAAAAATGCGGGGACGAAGCTGCTTCTATCTAATCGTGCTCCAGAACACATCCACACGCGGATACACTCGGCCGTGCGCTACTACCCTTTCTCTCTTTCGCCTCCCCTCTCCCTTTTTTTTTTTTTTTTTTTTTTTTTTTTTGCTCGACGGCGCTTTTCCCGAGCGAGCTTTTTCACTTTCTAAATATTTATAACCCCGAGGTTGTCGCGAGAGCCACGAGGCCTTTTCGTTAATCATTGAGCGCGATTTTGCCCTAAAAGTGTCTCGGGAATTCACTAACTGAGATAAGCTCGTTTTTTTCTCTTTTTTTGGCGTTATTTTTTTTTTTTTTTTTATTCCTTCTTTTTATTTCCCGTATTGACTTTTTTTCGCTTCTTCCCTTTTATTTCTCTCGCGCACACGTGTTTCGCGCTTACAGTTTACCCCCGTGCGTAAATAGTATGATCGGGGAGAAAAATGCTTGGGAAAGCGCGAAAAAATTCGAACGATAGGAAGGGCGGTGTGTTGGTTGATTGAAAAGTTGCGCGGGTTAATTAAAACTTTCGACCGACTCGGAAAAAAACAGAGAGCGTATTTGTCCTCTCCCCCGTTCTTTCGGTGCCGCGAGATTTTCGTTTACTGTGTATTTATCCCAAAGGCTCGACTGATAATGAACTCTTTCTCCCTCTCTCTTTCTCCTTTGCCAATGAAAAATTAATTAATTTTTCTAATAAGTTTAAAGCGCAAAAATGTATAATAAACGCACTCGAAGCGCATATTGTCAAAGGAGTAAAGCAAAATAATGAGATCCGAGCGACCGAAATTAATTATATCGAGTACGTATCATTTTATATTCCTCGTTATATTGAGAAATTCTGATATCATTTGAGATAAAGCAACGAAAGTTTAATACAAGCTTTTACTTTTTTTATAACGTCTATGGGACATTTCGCAAGGTTTGTCACTGATTGGTAGCAGGAAAGTTTCTCGCTGAATTCTTAACTTAAAAAGTCTTACCCACAAGTTTGCTCCTTTCGTATGTATAGTACATTGTAATGCGTAATAATTAAGTTGCCAATCAAAACTTTGTCAGCGGTGATTAAACGTTAACGTTATGTGTTTTACAAAATAATTTATAAAGTAATGTTTCAAAAATTTTCTCCCAAATGCGTTTTTTTTTTTTTTTTTTTTTTTTTTTTGCTACATGTTATCCAATACTTCGTGCGAATATAAGGACTTTTTTTGGCTATTTTAATTATATTCGCGTGAACATATTATTCAGCGTGCGTATAAAATATCCGAGATAAATGCGTTTTAAATTAAATATATCCCCGCAGCTTCGATCAATGCCGCAAGGGTATATTAATTTTATTAATAAAAATTAATAATTCAATATCGCACAAAATGCCAAACGTATTTTTGCTCGAAAAAACACAGATAATTTTGAAAACGATAATATTTTAATGAAAAAATTGAAAACGCGGCGGAGGCGTGAAAAAATTTCATGAGTTTATAAAACAAGTTGTCGGAATAAGAAGAGAAAGAATAAAAAAAAAAAAAAAAAAAAAAAGATAAAAGAGAGAAAAAAAAAAACGGTAGACTAGAGAAGAGAAGAGAAGTGGAGCATAGAATAAAGAATGGCTGTTACTCACCACATCGATAATCTGCTGAAGCGTGATGCCGAACTTCACCTGTAGGGGCTCGCTCTCGTTTTCCACGGGCCTCTCCAGCGTATTGTATTTCGACAGGAGTTTGTTCAGCAGCGCCCTCTCGTAAGCCCCGCCGTGAGTGTCTGGCAACAGGCAAAACACGAGCGAAACATTATACCTACGTTCGTGTATACGCAATCTTTACCTGTGTGTGTGTGTGTGTGTGTGTGTGTGTGTGTGTGCGTGCGGATGCGCATCTTGTCGCGATGCTCCGCGTTTTCGAGTGCACCGACGGCGCGCGCATAACGTCGCTTTAATTAGGCCGCTTGTAATTGAACGTGTCGCCGCGATGAGGGACAAGGGATGGGCGGAGAAGGAAGGGACTTATTTAGAAAATATAAACGCGCGATCGTTGATGCGAATTTGGCGGGCGCGAGAGGGCCACCGATCGACTCTTTCTCCCCTCCGAAATTTCGACTTGCGAGAACGGTCGAACGAGGAGGATACGTTGTACAAGGAAGCCGAGAATTCGGTAGGTCATTTGCCATTTTGGATATTGGCAAGGGAAATTTTTAATCCGCGGTGCGCTTTGTTATGTTAAAAATTTGCTGGCTACGTTGAATTACGAAGCGAACAAACTCCGCCACCGAAAGAAATTATCATGCGCACTTGCAAGCACTGTACAATTTAACAAAATAAATTTATAAACTTGAAATTATTAATTTTATAAAAAGATTAAATTTTTTAAAGAAAAACCAAAGTCGTTAAATTATCGTCAAATCCTTCGAATCGTTCATTTGGTAAATATTCAGAATTGTTTCTCTTACTAAAATCAGACTACTTTTTTTTTTTTTAAATCTTAATGATTATAAAACCTTATATAATGTAATATGATGGCGTATAACGTTTCATAATCCCCAATGAATCAATAAACCTGTAAAATAATTTTTTTCAATTTCTCTCGAATGAGATCTTGAGTGATTTTTGATAGTAAGTAGACAATGTAAACAAACAAATATATTTATGCGAGTAAGTCGGAAATTGAATGGAAGCAAACACACGTAAAAATTAAAGAAAATTTTTGAAAATATTTCAAAAATCGCTTGAGAGATCGTTCGAGAAACGTAAACGAAATTGAAAAAAATTATTATTTTATTGGGTTACTGGGCATTATTAAACGTTATGAAATCCTAGTGAGAGCGATACTAAATTTAATTGACGTAAAATAAGAATGAAAAAAAAAAAAAATTATTTTCGTGTCTTTAAAACGTTATGCGCCTTTACAATATTACTTAATATAACATTTTTTAATTATAAGAAATCAGAAAAAAAAAACAATTAGCTTGATTTTAGTAGGAGTAACAATCCCGAATATTTACCGTTCATTTTTTCGTTTGAATAATTTTTCCAAAATTGTAAACAATGAAAACTATCGTTCGATATTCATAAAAAAATCCGTCAATTTTTCTCGCACGAATTCCTTAACCGAGCAAACAAACAACGCACGAGTCATTACGCAACCGCGCGGCTTTGGTATCTCAAAATATTCCACGCACGCGGTCCCACACATGCAAACACCTACCGAGAGAGAGAGAGAGAGAGAAAGAGAGAGAACGGCGCAAACGTTTCCAGGCGCAACAGGATCCCGTTGAACGAGCGTCGAGCCTAAACCTTCGGATTACGAATCAACTTGAAAAATTGCCGTTCTTCATGCATTCACCGATTGTTGGATAAGATTTTAAACATTTAGTGATTTCATTGGGTAACTAGATTTTTCGTTTTGAAAAATAAAAATAATATTTTCAAAGATTTTAAATCCATTTTTTTTTTTTTTTTTTTTTTTTTTTTTTTTTTTTTTTTTTTTTTTTTTTTTATAACGTAGTCCTAGGATATTTACGGTAACATCAATAAAAATTAACTCGACCTCGACTATTTCAATAATGTGCTGCAAAAATCAAATACCTTTTTAACCCACATTTGCTCTCGGTTCTTATGCATTGGATTATCGTGAAACCTTTTGTTTATTTATTTATTTATTTTTTCTACATCAATCGCGAATGGCTTATTCAAAATCCAGCTCTTTCTCTAAAAACAATCTTCGCCCAGTACCGCCCATCTTTTTCCGTTAACTAAATCCTTCAAAGTATCCGCTGCACCGAATCTTCTCTTACGCGCGTACTGTAAGCAGCTTACACCTACCGAATGAAACCGATACGTGAGCGGGATTTTTTTCTTGAAAAAAAAAAAAAAAAAAAAAAAAAAAAAAAAAATCGACTAACGCTTCGTCCATTTGCTCTCGACTGTTTACCAATTTTATGTTTTTATCATTTTGGATAGTTCCCGTTGCTGTTGCCCATATTTTTTTTCTCGTTCTTTTATCAGGCTTTTTTTCCCGATACTAAATCACAACTGCTTTTTCTCTTTCTCTCTTTCTTTCCTTTTTTCTCGCAGACGATGCAAATGTGCATCTGATGAAATATCCGATTTTATAGTTTTTGTCCAACCGACTCCTCTCTCTCTCTCTCTCTCTCTCTCTCTCTCTCTCTCTCCTTTTTTTTGTTATTGTTGTTTTTTCGAACGATATTTTTCAACGTTTTCAGTTACGTTAAAAACAGAGAGAGAGAGAGACAGAGAGAAGGGATGAACGCTGAGAATCATGAATATGCAATGCTCGAATTATACAAGAGTCGACCTTCTGCTGATGTTCAATACTCGAGGGTTGCACTATTGCAAATGTTATCGTTATCATGCGTTTTAAATAGATGGATTGAAAAAAAAATTAGAATACGTAAAATGAAGTGTACGTATCTCAACTTATTAAAACAAACCAAGAAAGTCTAAGAGATTTGAATTTCATAAAACTGTAGAAAATTTTCAATAAAAACAAATATTTATTAACATTATTCATGTTAAATACATCGAAGTAACCAATACTCACCGATATCTTAATTAAACTCATTCCTAAACGAAGAATCATAAAATCAATAATTTTTCATTCGAATATCAATTCACTCTATGTTAAAGATAAAAATTTTCACGAGCGATATCGAACAAAGAATAGCCGAGAGGCAGCAAATAATCCATGAATAACAAAATTCCAACATGCCTGACGATATCTGGACCTTTACTACTTATATTATTATTCAAATTTCTCTCGCGCTTATTCATTCTCGCGCTTATTCACCTCGAGCTAGTGTTTCCGCGCGCGTCCTTCGTGGAAATACAATTTTTTACGAGGAAAAATACCTATTCTTTTCGTCGCTTTAAGGACGCACGTTTTATGAATGTATCGATATAAGGGGGAAAAAAAAAAGAAAAGAATCCTTTTTACGGCCGAAAGAGTAGAATGGCAATAGTAGTAAAGTATAGCGGAAAAGGGAAACGTTAATTTCGAGGGATAGAGTTATCTATGATCTTTATTTTGAAAATTGCTTAGTTTACATACATTTATAAGTTTTTTTTTTTTTTCTTTTATACGTCGCATGAATAATTTAATAAACTTTGTAAATCTTTTATAAGCGTACCATTCAATTTTTTGTGTTTCTTTTTTTTTTTTTTTTTTTTTTGTCACCATGATAAATTTTCCTCTAGCTGATTTTTGATATTTGTTTACGTACTTTTACGGCGTAATAAAAAAAAAAAAAAAAAATGTTATTTTATAATAAACTTTCTTGTTTACTAGTCACAATTTAGCATTCAAATGTTCTCCATTAAGGAACTTTAACATTTTCATCTTGTCGGAGATAGAGCGAGATATTCGGTAAGTTGCCATAATGCAGACGAGTCAACAGTCTAAAGCAAGTTTCTTATTCCAACTTCTTAAACGCGATCAAGCGCCGAGTATGTTTTCTGCATACTGAGTATCTATGCAAAATTATGCAAATTACTTGTTGGCACTCGCAACATATGCTTCAACGGTTTACTCCGATTGAAATGCCATTTTATTTCAAAAAGAAAGTGTTTTTTTTTTTTCTTTTTCCAATTTTTCTTCGCTTTCGCACTCGCGATACTACATTTAATTCGTACGAATCATTATTTTTAACAGATATACCCCAGATCCTGTCACGAAAATAATGACCCTTGAGTAGTTTAATTGTTACAATCTATTAGACCGGCACCTTTTTTAAATGGATACCATCGCGAGGAAAAATATTTCTTGACTGAGAGAATTTTTTCAAAATTTCAAATGAGAAATCTCATTAGAGTTATGAAAAACTCTGCAACTTCTCAATTCTTCTGCATCGTTACATTGATTTCTGGCGTAAAGAAGAATTGGATTTTTTCAAAATCCGGATATACGGGAGAGAAGAAAAGAATCGAAGAATCGTATACCATTACTGTCTTAATATCTATCAAACTCTCGTAAGAATGCCGAGGTATTATTTTAAATTTTCCATCGATTTAAAAGAAAAAAGGGACTAAGTCGAAATTATCGTCGTAATTTTTCAATCCTCCGCTTAATCAACGAAGGAGAGAAAGAGACGGAAAGTTTTCGCTAAGGGCCAGCGCGAGTAATAAATCGCGCAATAATGAAGCCTCGAGAGGTCGGAGGTAATCTTCCCTTGATCGCTCGTCCAATAACGAAAGGCTATTTTAAATGAATTTCTTATTTTTCTTCGTCCTTCATTTTTTTTTTTTTTTTTTCTTTTTTTTTTGGAAAACGGATAGTTCGTCTGTTACTTTAACAATTTCGATGTTTACCTCTCTTGCTCGCTCGTTTTAATTATCTCTGTTGCAATGAAAAATTTCAATTTAATTTACTTGTTATTGGTTATTAAAAAATCATTTTTTCTGTCTACAGTCGAGACAGAGAGAGAGAGAGAGAGAGAGAGAGAAGGTTTCTCTCGGTAACTGTCGAATAAAATATATTTCCTACTGAAACAAATGGGTTTCTTAATAAAGATGAAGATTATAAAGATAGAAATATTGAATATTGTATTTTCGATTCGAAGAAAAAAGAAGAGAGATAGAGAGGTGAAAATTTTTCCTTTTGCTCAAAATAAATTCCTTCTCATACGGACAATGATAATTCGTTATTTTCATAAAAGCCAGTGCAGCACACAAGGCGCACGGAGGAAAAGGTTTCCTACGTCCTTTTTGCTCGAAAAGTCGCGTCGAATGTAAGGGCGCTCGAGATGAAAGTGCTTGGAAGGGTGTGGAAAAGTAGAGCGAGAGAGAAAGAGAGGGGAAGGGGAAAAGAATGGCATCTGGGTAAGAGAATCGATAAGGGCGCGAGTTTTTTCTTCTTGGTACATAAGCAACTACGATTAGAGTAACGAATGTGAACTTTTGCCTGTACTCTCGCTTCTTCCTATTTCTTTCGTTTACAAATGGCACCGCGTTCGACTTCAATTATCGACGTTTAGACGTTGGCGGTGAGGTGTTGCTTTTCAGTTTGCGTTTTGCGAAACGTGTGCCAAGATGTCGATGAAAGTTTCGCTTGAAAATTTTGTTTACCTTGGAATTTGTGTTTATAAATGCAAATATTTGCCGAAATTTCATTTCTCTAGATTATATTTCCACGGACATGTCGATCTTAAAAAATTCTTACGCTTTTCAATTATAAAATTAAAAAAAAACAAAAAAAAAGACAAATACAATGTTCAATTATCAACGTTTCTATTTAGATGGCGATTATTATGTATAAAGAACATTTACACGCATGAAAATTTCTAGCTTCTTGCAACGTTTTTTTGCTTTTCTTTTTATTACAACTCACGAAGCAGCAGACGATACGTTCTCGATTGGCATAAAACTTGAGATACGTATATCGGGATATGTTTCCACCTTGGCGTCGCTTATACATATATGCATAGCGCGTATATGTACAGCTTCCGTTTCTAAATCGAGTTTTCGTTTCTCTGTCTTTGTCTCTCATTCTGCTCCTGCAGCGCTTTCATCGCTGAAAGAAAACGCGTAGAAAGGTGAGTTCGCGCAGCTACATTTCTCTCTCTCTCTCTCTCTCTCTCTCTGTCGTTCTGTTTCTCTTTGCGCATCTTTGATGGTCGATCCGCGAGACGACGAGAAAAGAACCCCTTTGCTTGCGCGGTATGTCTCAGCCGATATGTGTGTGTGTGTTTGTGTTTGTGTGTGTGTGTGTGTGTGTGTGTGTGTGTGTGTAACGTACGTCGCGCGCTTAATCCATGATTCCCTCGAGGTTGCTATATGTGCACTTTGTGTGAGATTAACTCTTGGCTTATTAAGTCGAGGAGATAAAGTTTACGATACGTTTTTAAGATATTCGCTCTTATAAATCTTAACGACGCAATGAATGAAGATTAATTTAATGAAGTAATGATCAAACTGCACGAAGAATAGAATATTCGAGCTTCATTTTAAATATAATTAATGTATGCGATAAAAATTTTTTAATTTAATATTCGTTTAAAATGTATAATATTCTCTGTAAGGAAAATTTTTTTTTTTTTTTTTTTTATAATCTAAATTTATTTTTTCGGCAAAGCGTATTTAATTATTAAAATAATAATTTCTTTGTCGTAATAAAAACAAAAAATTAAACATGAAAAAAATCGACGATACAGTTTTACGAGAAAAACGCGATACTCTCTTCATAAAGAAAATCGCAATTAATGATAAACGACGGAGAAAATTGAGGGGAAAAAAGGGGGGAGATAAAGAGAAAAAGAAATCGCTTTAGAATCAAAAGGACCAATCGAAGGGCGAAATCTTTTGGTAAAAGCAGAGCGATTGGGGCGCTGTAATAATTGATCAAAGTTAAAACCCCTCCCCCACTCCGCTTCCCCTCGATAAATATCGACGTTTTTATTGCGTGAGCATTTAATGAAAGAAGAGAGAGTAAAAGAGAGAGAGAGAGAAAGAGAGAAAGAGAGAGAGAGAGAGAGAGCGGAACGATTGACTAATGACGAATTCCGCCATAATTTTCCTTTTCCTCTCGTCCCCTTATTTTCTGGTTTTCAATATCGGGAAAGGAGGAAATTTATCTTGAGCGCGTTATTAACGGGTATCAATTTCACGAAACTGCTAACATAACAGGCACACACTTCCTCTCTGTATTTCTGCTTCATCTAATCGTTGTATTGCGATCGCTTCGTATGTGTATGTGTATATTATACCTTAATTTCATCAAAACCGTTCGGAAAAAAATTCAAGTTGTTGCGTTATTATTTTCACGTTGATCTTTTTGAATATACAAAAAAAAATACAATTTATTTATAATAAAATAAAATTTTTCCTTCTTTTGTTTATTCAAAACGAAGCGTAAATATTCCTTTAAATTCTTTTTTTTTTTTTTTTACGTGGGATTTTTGTTACCTAGAATTTTAACTTGCATAAAAAAAGAATCAAATTTAACCAAACTGTTCTTTGAAATGCCGTTAAAAGCGATACTTTTTATTAAGAACGTTATTATATAAAAAAAAAAAAAGAAAGAAAAAAAATTGAAAGCAAAAAAAAAGAATTATCATCTTATAGTTGAAATTGCTTTTATATGCTAAAGCTTTACATCGAAGTAAAACGACACTAATAATATAAAATTTATTTAAAGACTAAAAACTAACAGTTTGCAATAACTTCAATTCATCTTAAGATTAATCTATAATTCGCGATGAATAAATGATCGAAGAGAATATCGATAATCCCAGTGTACAACTTATCGAAAATTTATCCGGCCAATAGTTTTAAAGTTTAACCGCGCGAGGTGGTTGCGTGCATAAACCATCTCTCTTCCGGTAACCATCGAGCAAAGATAATCGAGCGGTAAAATAAAAAGAAGCAGAGAAGGGGAAAAAAGAAAAAAAAAAAAAAAAGAAGGTAGAAGAAGCGTAGGAAGCGTTAAGTTCGAGCCCGGAGTTAACGCTCGACGAAGGATGAGAGAAGCGAGAGGAGCCCGCGTCATCGCAATCGCGACGTGGGCGTGGGCGTATCGCGACCTATACCGCGAATAAATATCAACGAAACGGCCCAACGTTATACAGAAGTGCAACGCGCAAATACGCGGAGATAATTGCGGGGACGCTTTATGCGGGGATATACAGAGACGCGCACGTATAGATTAATGGACTTGGAAGCTTTCTCTCTCTCTCTCTCTCTCTCTCTCTCTCGCGCGCGCGCGCGCGGTCGAGCACTCGTCTTCAATACCCTCGGAGATACGAGGAAGATGCGCCCGTGGAAGACTTGCCCGGCGCGACTTTCTTTACTTTATTTCTTTTCCTCTTCAGCCGTGCCATTGTTTATTTCACTTTGATCCTGGCCCCATGACTAGATGAAGCTTCCGCTATTTTTAGCTAGGCGCGGCTTCGCGCATTCGAAACGATTTTTCAACCTCTTTCTCCTCGCGGGGATTTATTACTTTTTTCTTTCTCCCTCCTCACCCTTACTTTTTTTGTTATCATTTACTTTATTTTTTCTTTCTTCCTTGCTCGCTCGCTCGCTCGCTCGCTTTCGTTTTGTCGTTGTGTATTTATATCTAAAGTATTATTTATCGTTACAATTCTTTTTACCTCGTTATATATCAATTCTGTTCTTTATTGTATATTCCATGTTGGATAAAAGTTAAAATTTACTTTACTATTTTGATAAAGTGTAATTTATCGATATAAACATTGTAGAATAAAACTATAAATTCGTTATAGTACTACAGGTACTTTAATATTCCCTGCAAAAATGCGATTAATTATATTCTCAAATAGACACTAAAATTTTTTATTAGTATCTTTATTCGCTCAACCTAAACGTAACTTTATTTCGAAACAAAATTTTCGCACGGAAAAATCGAATAAAAAATGTCAAGTATCAAAAGTATTATCCTCGGAAAGACTACTCCTCCCCTCGGCGATTCCAATTTCCGAAACATAGCGTAAAGAATCAGCTTCCTCGGGGAAGCTTTTTGCTCCCTCCGCCGTCTCTAATCATTTTTATCGCATCGAGATCCATTATCCTCCTGACCCCGCCTTCTTCTTCTTCTTCATCTACCTTTGCGCTGTTCGATCGACTACGAACGCGCATTATATCGCTTATATCTTCTCTCCTTTTTTTGTGTTGTCACTCTTTCTCTCTTCTACCCATTCATCTTTGTTGGAAATAAACGACGAGTTTTGCATGCCATTTTTTCGCATTTTTTTCCCTCTCGTATATAGTGTGAAAATGAGAGAGACCGCGAACTTTTGTTTGGCTGCCATTGTCGAGTTCAACTTTTTCAGAGAGAGAGAAAGATCGAGCAGAGAGAGAGAGAGAGAGAGAGAGAGAGATAGATAGAGAGAAAGGATTTTCAATTGTAAAAAGTGAAATTCTTAATGTTTCATAAATTTCAAATGTTTTGCGAAATATAAATGTTGAAATTTAAAAATTTTTTTGGCCTTCATATTTTCATAAAAAACAATAGAAAATGTATATTCGTTGAAAAAAAATGTTATTCAAATTTGTAATAAAGCGATTTAATATAAACACCGTGAGAGCATTAAACAAAGATATCGAATCAATTCTTACTGAATAATTTTTATACGCATTTCATTCGAATGTATCTTCCATTGTATTTCGTTAATGTATTCGAAACATTTGCCACAATGGCCGAAATGATGATCGTGAATACATTATCAATCAATTATTTAGTCAAGCATTGCAATTCATCGGCATCAATCAAACCATTTGTACGTATGCCGGTTTATCCCTGCCGAGTGCCATTTGTTATATCGACTTCTGCATTGAACACATTATCATACCACCATATCGATAATTTTTATTCGATATTAATTTCGCGATATCGAATTTTAGATTTCATCAAATTTCACCAAAAATCATTCGACAAATTAAATTAATTCTTTGAAAAATTAAATCTCTACATCCTTTTATTTTATTCGATATTGTCGCGAGCAAGGCGATAAAAATTTCTAGCACGTTTTTTTCCATCTCCTCATTTTCACCATCTTCTACGGCAATTTTTCTTCTTTTACTTAGCTCGCATTTGTTTATTCCGCGCGCGCATTCGAATTTTCAGCTCTTCTTTTTCAACTCTCGCGGTTCTTACTTTACCCGCGGAATTACTTTTAAGAGCCAAGTCGAGATGTATCGCCAGGGCTGCTGTTTTATGCAAATCTGAGAAGGATAAAAAAAGTAAAGAAAGAACGAAGCAAAGAAGAAAACGAGGTACGATAATCCTTGACGTCACTCTCGCGGCAATCGTGAATATTTGCTTTGTTTGGTGGAAAATTTGGTGCGATTATTGCCTTTCAAATTATACTCGAGAAAACATCTCGTATTTCCGAAAAAAAAAAAAGAGCAACGGAGGTATTTATAGGTAATGCGCACTTCGTTATTCAAGAGCCAACTTTTTATGTAGAACTTTCCACTTAAACCAAATAAAAAAAAAAAAAAAAAAAGAAAAACAAGTAAGCAGCGAGAGTGAAAATAATCGTCAGAAGAGCTTTTTTGGAAGCACTTCAAAGCTCTCTCGGTGGCACTTTTGAAAAATGAGTAAAGGACAGTCTTTTGAAAACGAAATTTTCGAGTGAGCTTCCCGTAAGTAAAGGAACCGCACGTGCGATTCATCATAATCAACGAGTGAAGAAGCGAGGACGACGCTAATCAGGATACGTATGCTGCTCTCTTTCAGCCGTCCGTGTCTCTGCATGAAATTTCAATCAGGAATCGGCGGGTCGAACCGTCGCCCGTCGAATCTTTCCCTCCTATCAATCATCATTTCCATTCGGAGCTCCCACCGAAGCAGCCCCTTCCACTAGCGATCGATCGATCGGTGAAAATTTCCGCGCGCACCTCTAGCCCACGTGCTTCTTCTTCCTTTCTTCGCATAACCGATGAGCCGCGGACGAAATTGGAAAACCGGGGAGAAATTTGAATCGCGACGAGTCGGAGAATATGACAAAAGATACGCTTGGGAATTATGAAAAGAACCGCATATTTTAATGGTTATTATACATGGAGCTCCGAGACGAGTCCAATTATCCACGAAAACTATGTATTTTGTGCACGAAATAATCGCGAAAAGAGCGATTCGTCGCGATTGTAGCTCAATTAACCATTGCACATGTGCCGATTTACGAGTCACGTATTCCACTCGAAGATATATTCTACGGTTTAACGGTAAAATATGTATAACGGGATCAATTACGATAAACGCCAATCCATTGTTTAAAAAAATTAAAAAATTAAAAAATTAAAAAAAAAATAAAAAAAAAAGAACGAGCCGACTCGTGTCGCGCGCGCTTTGGAAAAAAAAAAAAAAAAAAAAAAGAAAAAAAAGAAAAAAAAGAAAAGAAAGAAACGCGTAAGCTCAAAAAGACGGACGATCGATGCGTTTCATTAAACTTATGGCTGCTACTCGCGCTAATAATCCCGATAAAACGAGGAACGAGAAAGCGCGTGATTTATCGGCGGCTGTGTGGCGGTGTGCTATTAGCAAATTGAAATTTATTATTCGCACGTCGTTGGGTGGTCCTATCTACGAGCGCGCGTCTGCACCACCTCCCCCCCCTCCCCCCTCTCCCTCGCACTCCCTTTTCCTCTAATGGCGAAGCGAACGGTATATCAAAAACCGTCGCGGATACGAGGTTACGATTCGGCTAAAAATTTAACGAACTATTAGCGTTTTCGGGCCGCGGCTCTGCATAATACAATGGATACGAGGCCACACGACGGGCTCGCATAATTGATTGGGAGATTCGATAGCGGGGAAAGGCGCGCACCGGTAATTGGTTTATCGTCAATCCGCTGAATTAGCTTAGAGCTTTCTTTGTTTCAAGCTACGCTATCACCTGTTCCTCTTGCGTACAATCGCTCCTCCCTTGCTTTGGATTATCGTTTCGCTCGGTTTGGTATTTCAAACTAAAATTAAATATTTTCGTTACGAAAATTTAATCTTCCACCGAGCTCTTATTTTCCTTATTTATAATGGATGTAGCCCGATGAAATTGAACAATAATATTGAACCAACTCGTAGCTGGAAAAACACAATCTCGGAAACGCGAGCAACATCGAATTCAAATCCATCGTCCTATAAACCCAGTTTGCAAATTCGCCGCTTCTCGTCAAAACAAAACGGCGAAAGGAAATTGGCGGATCCCGCCTTCTTTTAACGCCGGTGGAAAATATACGCGAGAGAGAGAGAGAGAGAAGCGCGGAAGCAGCAGCGGTACGAGTGCCGTTCGGTCGAAGGTCGCCTTCGTGCGAACGCGAATCTGCGAATGACTTATTGAATATTCATCGATTTAACGAAAGAGCCGTCGAGAATATCTCTATTTCACGTGTGCGCAACCGAGTCTTCCTCCCGTCTTCCCTCCCCCTCCCCCTACCTTTTCATATCTCCCTTTTGGAAAGTTACAGCACCGTCGCGTATTCTCCGTTCGTCTTAAGTTTTCCTCGCTTCTCTCCGCGACCACGTGGATTTTCCGTATGGGAAATCCCGACGACAAGAACAGCGCGATCCTAATTCGCGAACGAGCGAATTCGAAAATTTTTTTTTGCCTATATAAAATGATAATTTATGTTCGTTGAATAGCCGTGCATAATGTTTTTCTCGATTTTCATTTCATTTTTTTTTTTTTTTGTTTTTTTTTTCAAATGAATTGTGGACGTTTTAAACGAGGTCAATTTAACATCGAATTAATTTTTATTAAAAATTTTCAATGCGCTATTTATGTTAATTGAATATTCGTCATTTTCCAATAATAACTTATAAGGATTTTGATAAATACCGAATTTTCGTTTGTTCACGATTTAAAAATGAACAAATTAATAAAATAAATACAAAATGATATGCTGATGCGTTTAATAAAGAAAATTAAGTTTATAAAATGAAATAAAATAAATTAATTTTTAAAAATAATAGGTCATCGTTTATGTTTACTTCGAATCACTACATCCGTTATAACCGTTCGATTATAAATCTCGCATCAAATTATTTAAAAAAAAAAATAAATAAATAAAACATAAGTAAATCAAATAAAACGTCAGCGATCAATAAAGAAAGCAAAAGAGAGAAAGAGAAAGAGAGGAGGAACGATCATTATAAGGACGAGAAAAAAGACGTGATAAAGTGAGCGCGAAAGATTAGTGCGAGTGCGAGAAAGAAGAATCTCGTACTTCCTTCTCGGGGTTAAAGTACCGGAGGAGAAAGAGGACGAGGAGAAGGAGGAGGAAGAGGAGGAGGAGGAGGAGGAGAAAAAACAGTGCGAGTCGAGATAAAGTTGTTACGATATCGTCGAGGCCTTTCTTTCACTCTCGGCATTTTCTTTTGATCGCTTAATGGAGCCTCTCGCGCTGAATTAAACTGATTCCCTGTATTACAATAGACTCATAGTTGCACTGTTTTTATTTCCGTCGCGCTCAAGCCCGTGCATTATTGTCGTTTATCCAACACACGTATAAACATTTTTTATTTATTTGTATTTTTTTTTTTTTTTTTTTTTTTTTTTTTTTTATTCAACGCAACGTTTACGTGCACCTTTTATGAATTGAATTTATTCTCGAGTTTTTATTCTGAATATGTTGAGAATTCAGTGCAAACTTATTTTCGTACTAACGAATGTTGAGTACATTTTTTTTTCTCTTTTTAAATATTACATGTGTATAAATTGCTAGACAAATTTTATACTCGTTGTTGAATTACATTTTTTCTCTTTTAGTCTTTTGAAATCAACTTTACAATGCTAAACCTTGTTATAAACTTGCATAGAATTTGCACGTAGTTTAATATTTCAAATTTAAACTTTAATGCAAATTTTTTTAACGAGTAATTTGTAAACTAACAAAATTTAATTTTCGACGAGCTTGAAAAAAATTGTGTGTACCACGTTGATGGACAATGTTTAATGTCAAAAACTGCTTGATTATTATTAATTTATTTACGACGGTCGGAATTTATACGAGTTATACCGATGTGGTTAAAAATTCTTGCAGCTTAAATTTTTCTTTAATTTGGAAAAAAGTGAAACTAAAGTATATTGAATAAATTGATATCTTAAGTAAACATACAAAAGCAAAAGTAAAACGTCGTATAAGACGTGAATTCGGTGCAGATGAAATGAAATGAAAAAAAAAAAAAAAAAAAAAAAAAAAACAAGAAAACGAAGTATGCGCGAAAAGAAAGCCGACGAAGAAAAAAAACGACATATGCGGTGTAACCCAAGGGAATATGAAAGTCGACGGGTCGGCTCTTGGTTTCTCGCCGATAGCGACGACGAGCTCGACGAAAAGAAAAGAAAGCGAAAAGAAAAGCGGGAGGATGATGGGACGAGGAAGATTTTCCGGGCCGTAAGCTTTTCGATGCCGGCCACTTTATAAACGCTGCTGGCTGGCGCGCGGATGGATACAGAATAGTCAAAGATCCGTGAATCGTACGAAGGTGTCGTTGGGAAATGAAAGTGAACGCACTTTGTTGTATTAACTCGCCCGGCTTGTCTTTTCATCGCGATCTTTTCCCCGTTGACTTTTTAACTCATTATCTCGTTATTCTTGCTCGTTATGCGAGATTCACAGTCAATCGAGTTTTTTTTTATTTTTTTATTTATTTATTTTTTTTTGGCTGGGAGAAAGAGTTAATGTATTTATTTTTCTCGTTTAATAGTGTAAGTTTCCGTCCAAGAAACGTGACATATGTTTCGACGAACGAGCGATAAACGTAAGTTAATTAAGAGCAAAATTATCAGAAGATCTAACAAGCACGGGTCACCCTAAAATACATCATAATCATTAGAGAGAAATGGGAGGGAGGGGGGGGGAGGAGGAAGAAGCGATAAGAAGGGAATCAACCGCGCGCAACACGACGAGAGGAGAAGCCGGAAAAGCCGTTCGTCAAAATCCGAGGCTAGCGCTTTGCGCTGTCTCGGCTGCGCTCCTTTGAATTAATGGACCGGTGTCCCTTGCCTAATGAACGCCCGGAATATGCAATTATGGTAATTTTCACGAATATCGCGCGGACGAGTTCCCCGTTACCCGTCTTACCCGGCAACGATAACATTGTACGATCTTCCGCGAACCTTTGGGCTTTGCGCTTTTTCCAACGCGGCCTCGCTACCGTCCAGCAATGCGTTGCGTTACTTTTTGGTAATTCTCAAGTTTAATGCCGTGTAAGGCTAGAAAATTAATGTTTCAACAGCTACTCGCTTCCACGGGATTATTATTGTTGCACACGGCGCTTGTGAATTTTAGTTTGACTGCTTGATTATTAAGTTAGATTAATGAGACGCTGCTGCGCGCTACTTGTGTACGTGTGCCGTCTCTTCCGCTGAACGTGTTTGGGAATTAGAGGAGGCGTTACTTTGCCACACTATGATTATATTGCTTTTACGATAATTACTTTTTTGACCTTCCGCCAACACACTCTCTCTCTATCTCTCTCTCTCTTTCCAGATATTAAAAGGTTAACTTTTTAACATTCGTAAAATAATGTTAATCTACATATGTATACTACCAATATAGTATGTTAACACGTTAAGAGCAAATAACATAACCCAAAAAACATTCGTTAATTAAATAAATTTTCCGAGTTTACAATAAATTGATAATAAGCTTGTGATTTTTCAATGAGAGCGTAAAAAGCTAAACGTATATTGAATTAGTTTATAAATAATCAATATTATCAAGATACGTAACATCGGAAAAATAAGCAACGCCGATATAAATAAATTTTATCCCAGCTCGATACCGAAAATAAATGTAAACGAAAAGAAATGAAAGAAAAAAAAATAATAATAATAAATAAATAAATAAATAAATAAATAAAAATAATTTTGCAATCCATGCAATTTGCGATAAAATAACATTGGTTATACAAGCATAAGAAAAAGCGATCTCGAAATCCAGGGAACGTATCGTCGAGCTAGCCGAGCTGCTTCTTTTTCTTTTAGAATAAACATCTCTTCATTGTGCCCCGAGCCTTTATTATCTCGTCTTTCCCTCCGACTGCTATATGTGTGCACGCGCATGTACGCTCTCTACCCTCACCTCCTTCTCCAGTCTTTAGTCTCACTCACTTTATAACAACTCCCGCGCTATCTTTGCATTCCCTTGTAACAGCGTTATCTCTCCCCTTTCCCCCTTCTACCTCTCTCTTTCTCTCCCTCTCTCTCTCTATCTCTCTCTGTCTATCTCCCTCTATCTCTCTTTTAACCGGATAAGAACCTTAAACGGCTCTCGGCCACATTAGCCGGACATCTGTGTATTCTCTTCCGCGCTCTCTCGCACGGTCGTATTTACATATGTAAATTCGGCTTGCGAAGACGACTTATGTACATATATACAAATCCGGTAGCGAAACTGAAAGGAGAGAAAAATAAAAAAAGGGCTGACTTATTTTTTTTTTTTTTTTTTTTTTTTCCCAAAGATACATTTTTTTTTCTTTGAAGCAAATTTGATAGACGGAGTGCGTGCGAGTTATTCATTCTGGCTGTATAAATTCGAGTAACGATGTCGTTATAAGTTTTATCTAGTACTTAAAACTCAAAGCTCAGCGAACGAGTACACCAAAGTTCTGATCCTATTTCCGACAACTTTTTTTTTTTTTTTTATCAACTTTTCTTTTAATTACTCCTTTAATACTCGCGTTAAAGACATATAAAATCTACTTAAAATTTACATAAAGTCTGTGTGTATAAATTTTAATATAAATGTAATTCGGCCGTTTAAGCTGTAATGGTTCAATTCTACTCTCGCGCAACCATTTTCTCACGTCGCGAGTCGTCGTAATCATTCGAAAATAAACTCGTAATCGTAAAGGAAAATTCAATCGTTTTTACAATTTAAAAAATTCACGTCTCATTTCGATTAACGTCTCCGGAAGCTTGAAATACCAAATCCTTTTTCGTTGCGTAGGGTAAAGGTATGCAGGGAATCTATGGACCGGTCGAGCGATTGAATTTCGGACGGTAGGGAGTTAATCGTCGCACAAGTAGAACTCACCGAATGAATTATCATGCGGCGCGTGCTTTTAACAAGAGCCACGCGGATAGAGTGAGTTTACGCTGGAGTGGAATACACAGTGTGTCCCATGGAAAACGGAACTTTTTCAAAATAAAGACAAAAAGTCAATATTCCGGCAAATCTCATTTATTTTATTCAAAATAGTCTCCTTCCGCATCAATACAACGTTTTGCACGATCAATTAACATATCGAATGCGTTTTTGAGATCATTTTTATCCATCGACTTTAGTATGTCGGTCGTCGCTCTTTGGATGGCCTCTACGTCGGCATAACGTTTTCCTTTCATAGGCAAGTGGAATTTAGAGAACAATTAGAAGTCGCACGGAGCCAAATCCGGCGAGTACGGTGAATGGTTGATGGTTAAAATGGAATTTTTGATCAAAAAATCCGTGATTAAGTTCGATCGATGAGACGGGGCATTATCATGCAACAAACGCCAGATCCCTTTTTCACGGTATTGTGGCCGCACACGACGAATACGGCTGAGCAAACGCTTCATAACACCAAGATAAAACACAGCAGTAATCGTTTGACCAGGTGGAACGAATTCACGATGAATAATACCCTCCGAATCGTAGAAACAAATCAACATTGTCACTTCACTTTTGACTTTTCAAGACGACTTTTTTTCGGATTGGGCTCGGTTGGGTGCTCCCATTCAGCACTTTGACGCTTGGTTTCGGGATCATATTGAAAACACCATGTCTTGTCACCAGTCACAATTGAATATTTCAAGTTTGGGTCCTTTTTTGACTCTTTAATCAAATCCTTACAATGTTGAATTCGAAGCAATTTTTCGTAGTCGGTCAATTTGTGTGGAACAAAGCGTGCACACACCTTCCGTAGATTCAAATGATCGGTCAAAATGCGATGAATTGAATTTTTGGACATATTCAATTCCATTTCCATGTATCGCAATGAAGATTTTGGCTCATTTTTTATAAATTCACGCACTTTTTCAATGTTACTTTGAGTAACCACGGTATTCGAAGGACCTGGATGTTCGTCGTCCTAAATGTCTTCACGACCTTCCTGGAACCGCTTATACCACTCATACACTCTGGTACGGGATAGACAATTATCGCCATAAACTTGTTTCAGCAAATTATGCGTCTCAGTAAAGGATTTACCGAGTTTAAAACAGAACTTAATATTTGCTCTTTGTTCGAAGTTCATTTTTCGACCGATGCCACAAACACACTGTCACTTTGAGCGCGATATTTTGGTTTCCATTGAACCAAATGTCATACAATTTTGACAGGATGTCAGTTAAGAATGGACCTTTCCATTGCTAACATCCACCAATAGGTGGCGCCAATATAAATCGATGTTTTGAAAAAGTTCCGTTTTCCATGGGACACACTGTGTACGTGTTTGCGCGCCGCGCCGAGCTGCTACTATTCCGTGATTAGGTGAGCTTCGGGAAGTCAATTTCTAAGGATTTACCTTCTGAATTATTGTTTGGAAAAATAAAGAGATAAAAATTTGTTCGTTACTAAATGTTTTAACGATATTTAATTTTTTTCATTATTTAAAAAAAATGTTTAATTTAATTTTTTGTTTTATCTTTGATTCTTTTCTTTTTCGTACTCACACTTCGATTTTTTACAAGACAATAAAGAGTTCCTTCGTTAAAAGTAGAAATCGACATTGAGTTTTGAAGTTTCGTCCGAAATTTGTTAAAAGTCGCACGTTGAAAAAATTTCTCTCTTGACTCTTTTGACAATTAATATACAATGTTTTAATGAAAAGTCGCGGCAACGATCAAACAAAGTGCAATATGTGGGTATATTTATTTTTTTTTTTTATCTCCCTATGCATACTTCAAACGGCTCTTCAATTAAAAAGAGCTAACAAGACCAAAGATGAAAACTACAATCTCAAAGCAACTCTTCTCTTAAGCGTCGCAATAACCTCTACAAAAAAAATTGAAATAAAAAAAAAAAAGCAGAAAAATCACAAACTAACGAAAGTCGTAGTAGTACACCAGATCAGTAGTAAAGGTGCGCGTTAGTTCGGCCAACGGTAAAAGTCCGCCATTACCTCCAGAAGCGCTAAGCTGCTTTCGTTTTCCTCTCTTTTTTTTTTTTTTTTTTTTTTTTTTTTTTTTTTTTTTTTTTTTCTAAGCAAGCGCATTATTTCGCGATCCTCTTTTAGCTTTCGATTTTCACTCGCTAATTAACTCGCGCGCGAACAAAGCCCACGGGAGCCTGGAGAAAATCTTTTGGGTTACCAAAGAAAATGGAAGATTGAAAATTCTTTTTCTTTCGGCTTCTGCGTCGATTGAAAATTGAAATGGTACGGCGCTTTTCTCTACTTCCCTCGACCCCACCCCGCCTTCATCTCCGCCTTTTTTCTCGAACCATAGCCGTGTGTCAAATGGTGCTCATTTACTGGATTACGTCGTCGATTGAAATGGCGAACGTAAAAACGATAAGTGAACGCCATCGTCGCAATTTTTTTAATATTAAAATTAAAATTTTTCACTTTAAATTATAATCACCGATCGAACTTTTAAAATATTTCAAGGAAACAAAATGCCCTTAACTTCGCTAATGGTCAAAGTTAGAAATGTTAAAAATAAATTTTAGTAATTAACCATACCTAATGTCGACGTTCAACGAACTCAAATTTAAAAACTTTATAAAATAAATAAAATATGACATGAACTTTTAACTTAATCAACACTTTTAATGCACGTTTAATAAAATGGCATTTAATTTACTTTGGTGGGAAAGCCGCTTAACTATGCGCGGCCTCCGCTTATATAAGTGACTTTTCGGTTTATAATTTTATGCACTTAATTCACTCGACGCTCTTTAACGGAAACATCGCGCGCTAGAAATTTCCTTTACCGGTTGCGCGCGCAATCCATCTTTGTTTCGGAAATGTCAACCCGATAGCGGTGGAAAAATTCTTTTCGGCTTTGGCAGTAGTTGTAAAGAATGAACAAGCGGTGGAAAATATTGAATTAGATAAATGTTAGATCGAAAGACAAATTTCGAAATATATCGCGCGATCGATGGAGTATATTACGAAAGTTTTCGAAGATCGAGGGAATGGAAAATCTTTTCTCTTACGAAGCTAGACTAATTCGCGATGAGAAAGATATTATTTTGCAATAAAATTAAAATAAAACGCAGGGGAGAGTCTTACGAGCGAACGTTATAAACGAAATTTATTCCGCGCACGTCCTTATAAAAATACAATCGCCGCGAACGTTTATATCCCGAGCCATAAATATTCGAAATAATATCGTCCGTGAGTATACACAATAGCAGAGCAGCAGCGGTACATTCGATTACTGGCAACGAGTATTCATCCCGCCTATAAAGATATAAAAACCCGAGCCCTGGCTTATGCGCCCGTAATTCCTGTTAAACGCTAAAATACATGCACTGTACGCGCCGCTTGTAAATTTTTATATTAACTGCGGTAATTTGTGTGTGTGTGTGTGTGTGTGTGTGTGTGTGTGTTTGTGTTTGTGTGAGTGTGTGCGCACGAATACTTTAACGTATGCTTCTGTATATTATATGTGCTTTAATTTGCGTTTTTAAATTTTATTATTATTCTCCGGACTTTATCGGTACTTGTACGGATTAATTGCTCCGCTTTCGATTTAGCTTGTATTTACTTGAACTGATTTGTTTTGTATTTTTTTTTTTTTTTTTTGTTTTTATTTTTTTGTTTTTTTTTTGTGTATAATGGAAAATGTCGCTTAAAGTACGAGGAATATTAAATAGCAACGAATGAAATCAAACGTTTTTAAGCGTGAAACCGCAGCAGCACGTAGATTCGCTTTTAAACGAGCAGCGCGCGACTACTCATAATAAATCGATTTCGATGAATTTCACAGTAAATCGATAGTCCATTCGTCCGATTTCAACAAAAACTCATCGAAAACCATTTCCAATGCAAGTACGTTAGCCCGAATACAATTAATGCGATTCTATCCATCGCATATCCTCGGGAGCGCGCATCAACGCGTGATACATTTTCGGGATTTTCGGGAGCATCGGTGGAAGGACGATTTACGGGCAAGCTGCGCGCCGAAATCCATAAAGTCCTCCGTGTTCTACTTCATTCTACAGTTTGCCCGCATGCGGTGCAAGAAGTTTCGCCGCGAGGATCGAGCGCGGAGTGAATTTTGAATTTCAAAAGTACAAGAGGAAGGAAGGAAAGGGGAGAGAGAGAAAGAGAGATAAAGAGAGAGAGAGAGAGAGATAGAGAAAAAGAGGAGGCAAAGGGTAGTCTCGAGTGAGCGGGTGGTAAGTGAATCCCTGTCTGCGTAATGAGGGTGGTTGAGAGAGTTGCACTGTTTGCGCTTGAAAATTTTAACGTCGATATACTGCGTATTTTTGTAAATAAGGGTGGCTTATGAAAAATTAATTAAAGGGAGCAAAGATGTTTCGCCTTAGTTTGAAATTTATTTTTATAAAAATTCTTGAAATAAAAAGGTTTATGGAAAAAAGCAAACTTAGTCAATTTTAGTTTACTTTATTATTGGTAAATGAGTCGTATTGTTTTTAGAAATGAAAAATTGTAAGCGATAAAAAATAGTTCAATTTTCTTTTATTCATCAATTTGAATGGAAAGATAAAAAAAAAAAAAAAATTAATTATTTTTTAACATTATGTTTGTAAAATAAAGGACGAATATATTTTATACAAAGTTCTCGAGCTCGCTTTTGAAATCACTGACTCGAAATAACAAAATTTAAATTTTAAAGTACTCGCAAAGCGTACGGCTAAATTCGCACGTAAAAAAAAAAAGTATAGTAATTTTAATAATTTTTAATAACTCGAATCAAAAATATTGTTATAGAAATACCTCGAATTTGTTACTCTAAAGTAACTACATTTTATAAATTCTGCGCACAAAAAGCATTGAAATCTTTTTTCTTTTCATGTTGGTTTTCTACAAATATGCATAAAAAAGAACATCTTATTAAAATGTTTATAAAACTTCTTGTTACACATTTTCGAGCCGAATAAAAACGTAAAATTTGTTTAAGCAAACTCGTCGAGCTTATATTTTCCAAAACTATTTTTCCTAGCTAAATCCTTCAGAAAAAAAAAAAAGGATAAGCGAAAAAAGCTAAGAATAACAAGAAAAAAAAAAAATATAAAATCGTGAAAAAAGAGCATTACGATATAGAAAATGGCAAGTTTTGAAGACGCCGTCATAAAATCGGCGATCAATTTGCCGAGAAACCCCCGAGGGCGTATCTCTTTGCTTTATGGAAAATTCGACGCCTCTCGTCTGCATATAATTTCCTTCGCGCGCGTCTCTCTTTCCTACAGTTCCTTGATAAAGAACGTTTATGTAAACACTAAATAATTTGCAAATGAATTTGTTTAAACACAACGAAAAATACGTGCTTTTGTGGACAAAAATTCATTTATATTTTTATCGATGGTTTTGTAGGTGCAAAAAGTAGGTATTAATACGCGTTGTTTTATCTAAAAAAAAAAAAAAAAAAAAAAAAAAAAGTAAGAGCCGTATATTTGCAAATTTAAAAGCTTGTATAAATGTGCTTATACATCGTGTTCGTCCGTGTATTCACCTATTCGCTAATCGGATTATTTTATCACTATCGCGGTTTATCAATTTAAATATCCGGTCTAAAGTTCGAAGTGGCGACTAAAATTTATTTTTTAAATCCTTCATTAAAACCTTCATCTTCCGCGGCATCGAATAAAATCGAAAATAAACCCATTCTCGCGATGTTTATTAATCAAGAAAAGAAAGAGTTCGACTTTTTTTTTTTTTTTTTTTCAGAGCTAACGAACTTTCTTTAAGATAGCGATCTTCAAATACTTTTCGCATTATTTTCGCAAAAATAATTGTACACTCAAAGAGTTTGTGCTTCGTTAAAAAAAAAAAATAAATAAATAAATAAATAAATAAATAAATAAAGAAAAAAAAAAAAAAAAAAAAAGAAAAGAAAACAAAGGACTTTGAAAACAATCATGGCGAATCAAGTAATTCGTCGATACGAAAGGCGCTCTCCAGTTGAAATAATTTCTATGAGTCCACTTCATCGGAAAATTCAATCGCGTTCGTTTAAAGCATCTCAATGCGCTTGGATTCAAGTGTCAGGAACGAGACGATTATTTTTTTTTTTTTTTTTTTTTTTTGTATTTGTTTATTTTTTTTTTTTATTATCATTATTCATAGCTGCGATACACAGTGTATAAGCGTTCGTCCTGGTGCACAATGTCCCGAATGTAGACGTGCGAGTTATCTCCTTATAAAATTTTAATTTACTATAATGCAATATCTGCAGCAACGATCGAAGAGTGAGAAAAGTAATTAAAATAATGAGTTCTTGATAATAAAGACTATTGGATTAAAATCGCTCGCTTTATGTATATACACTCGATGAAATTTAAAGTTTCGTGAAAATTAACGACGGTCTGCAGTTTGAAAAAAGGAGCAACAAATCGTTTCAAACAAATCAACAGCTCCTACCAATAGAAGCAATATCTGCGTGTATTTGTCGGTAGCGAGAGGAAGGGAGAGAGAACTCACGAGAGGCAATGATTGCTTAGTCTCTCTACACCGGACGCACACCGAGCGTCGACCGGTCGCATCGGACCGATCGAGTGTGAGAGAGAGAGAGAGAGGATGGGAGAAACGGAAGCAAGTTCATACGGGAGAATTGCAGGGAATGCCAAACGGTATCGGACGAATCAATGCCCTTCGTCCTACATTATTCAGCTCAATCAAATGCCGTCGTCTCAGGTATTCGGGTCGTTCCTCTGTCTTCTTCTACGATTCTCTCACTCTCTCTCTCTCTCTCTCTCTCTCTCTCTCTTTAAAGATTGCGAACTCGCACAATTTCGATATTTGCCTCAATAATGCGAGGTTCGGTCGAGACGAAAGCGTTAAGAAACTATGGGAAAAGGTAAGTTTTTTAAAATATTGCTCGGAAAGTTGGTGACGTTTCATTGAAAAAAAAAAGAAAAAAAAAACAACGTTTCGAGAGATTAACTACAGAGCTTACTAGTTTATTTTTTTTTTTTTTTTTCTTTTTCATTTTCTTTTCGAGGTAAAATATACGTATATGAATTTGCGAAGATTTTTGACACCAAGGTGAAAAAAGTTTTGGAATATCGAAGGAAAGTTTTGTATTGAAATACGACGCGTGACGAAATGTTCATGAAAGAATGCTTGCAGTCGAAATTTATATAAGTTTTACGTTCGTACGATGAAATATGAAGCTCTCGTCGAATTATTAAGTTTCATTGAAATATATTATTTAAATGAAAATTTTTTAATGAATATAACTGTCCCTTTTAAATTATATATTTTAAAATAATTGTGTTTAAATATTTCATCGCGTGAGGAAAGCGCGAAAATTTTTAAATGTTCATCGAACCGCATTTGAAATCGCATTACAATAATTTCCCAAGTTCCGGTAAAAAAGAGAAAAACCAGCAAAGCTCTCGGCGCGTTTTGAACTGTCGCAAACAAAACAAACAATTATAATAACTCGTCTTTACAACGATTTATTTCTGCCAAAAGTAAAAAAATAAAAAAAAAATAAAAGAAAATAAAGCAGCGACTACTCGGTAGGTGATACTCCTCCAGTGTACCACCGGCTCCTAAAATGAAGAAAAGCACTCGAAACGTTAAGACTCGTTGAGCGAGCGAACGACGATAAGAGGTTTGTCGAGTTTTTATTTTTATTTATTTTTTTGTATTTTTGTTTGTTTTTTTTTTCTGTTTTAAGAGAAGGATAGAGGAGGGAAAGAGAGAGAGAGAGAGAGAGAGAGAGAGAGTGTCCTGTAAAATCCAACGGTCGCGTCTTTATTTTTCAAGCGTGCAGTTTTCGCCGGAGGGAGGAAGGGATTACTCGCCAGAAGGAAGTATATAGAGTCGCGATTATGCGCCGGGCGATGGCAACGGATTTTCGGATTTCACGTAGCGTCGGTCTTCGATGGAGCGGAACCAATGCGGTGCGCCGGATTAAGGCCGCGCGCGTATGTGTAATCGCTCGAAATACGAAAATATAAACTCGATGGATGCGAGGGTAAACATTTTACTTTTTACTTTTACCTTGAACTTTAGTTTTAATGCTTTTACTTATTTTGTTATACGTTATCTCAGGTATATTTGAATTAATAGAATAGTAAGATAAGTACAAATATACGTAGGTTAACGTACGTGTGAACTTTGACAAATTTATATTATTGTTGAGTAATCGGCGCACGTCAGAGGTTTAATTTCGTCAATGAATCCAAGAGATATGCACAGATGTCTCGAGAGCTGGTCTTTAAGCATCCAAATTTAATTCTATGTACGCGGTCGCGGCAATTCGATAGATAGATGTATTTGCGGCTTATCAAGCCGCATAATTGATCGATCTTCATAGTCGGACGAACAAGAACGTTGACGTACGCGCGTTGATGTGGGAAGTCGGTATGCGGCGAATTATATACCGGAACGTTAATGTGGTCTGTGTTTTTTTTACGCACAAAAGTGCATATTCCGAATTATAATTCAATTATTAATTATGTTATTTTTTAAAACAACAATGTTGTATTAGATTTATAAATAAATTTACCAACGTGCATATAACGAACGATTACCTTTTTAACCACACCGACAAATAAAAACGTCCAATGATCGAAGTAGCACACGAAGACAATCGTGTAGCAAGTTAACGCACAACGGCCCTCGATACCGTTTGTACTATCGTGCAAATAAAATCGAGGATAAAACGGAAAATAAAGCAGCTAAAAATTATTGGCTGCCGCGCCGACATAGCTTTCGCATCCGACTTTTCGATAACGCGTTTACTCGCATAAGGAGTTCATCGCGTGGGTTTTTAACTCCTTGTCGTCCTCGCGTACGAAGATCGATGAAAAATTTTCACGGCGGCCAAAATTTGCCGAGGCGAGTTGGCGTCTCGTTTATTAGATTAACTTTATGCCGATTGTTTGTCGACTTTCTTCTCGACTGTGCAAGTAAAATTGAAAAATTAAGTTATTTATTACTGTATTTTAAATTTTGTTACTTATCTTTTCTTAACGCCTTTATTGAAATATGAGCTAATAATACTAAAATATTGATTTTTTTTAACAATTTCGACAGTCGTGTACATTATTTTAAAAATCTGTCAAATCAATTTACTCTTATCGCTTGCCAAACAAAGAGACAACGAAAATCGGTACAAAGATATTCGTAAAAAGACGGGATAAGTGGAGATTTTCAAGAAAAAGAAATAACATCAACGACAGAAGCTGACGTCGTCCTTTCGCGACGCAACACCTGCACTCGATGCTCCCCGGCTCTCGAAATTCCGTGCGCCGCCAATCGGAATATCGAGGACTGCGCGCTCGGTTTATCTCCTGAGTAGGAGTGGGAACTAGAGAAAGGCGAGAAGTTTACGACGTCCTTACGAGAAAGTATCGACACCGACTCTCTCTCTCTCTCTCTCTATTTCTCTCTTTCTCCACTCTTTTTCCGTTCCTTTTTTGTTCGACGAATTCGAACGCTCGCTTATACTTTTGCATAGATATATATTCCCTGCTAAGTTTCGAAAGAGAGACGGGTATTTGGAAAAAAGTTGTAATTTCAGTGAAATATGCGACTGCGCCAAATGTGTGCTACTGACAGCGAAAGAAAGAATATTCGTAAACATCTTCCGCGAGTATAGATACACGACACGTCATACTCGTATATAGCGTCTTACGTGTTTTATTCTTATTAAAAGTAAAGACATATTTTTCACCCTCGCTGCTGCGTAAATACTATTAGTTTCCCAAATAGTTTGCCATATTTCGATTTTTTAAAGTCAAAACTTTTATTGTTATACAGAGGAAAATGTTCGTAAAACAAAACAAACAGTAACTATCCGAAACTCGGATTCGATATTCATCAAACCGTTTGACTGTTAAACTCACCCGTGAGGTTTTGCCGTCAACTGTACAAAATTTGCTCGCCTTGAGCAATCCGGCGCACCTCCTTGGACTTACTTTAGCCACGTTGGCGTACACAATACATAGTCAAAGACCATCGGCTTTCCGACTCTTGTGAGGCATAGAACTTGACTTTTGCTATTTGACTTGAGTCGGTAGGGGATCAAAGATCGGCCAAAACTCTGACCCAACGTCTGTTTCGATCATTTTCATGTTACAGTAAACATGAGATGCAAATAATCCTTTCTCCGCATCTTGCTTTTAAAAGAAAAAACAATCTCAATAATTTTGTTAATCGGTCGAAAGTACCAGTCTCTTACAATTAACGTTATTCTTCATTCGTAGACAAAAACGTCGCGATACCTTCCTCTCTCGATCCATTTAAACATTTAATTATTAGAGAAACACAGAAAGGGAAACTCGCGATCAAAGGGAAATTCGCGCTGGTATTTGTACGCGCGTACGTGTGTGTGGATGTGTGTACACACACGTGCGAAATATCTGGGGCAGAGAACGAGAAATCGAACCATTGAATGGCGAACGAGTCTCTTTGTGCGAGAGCGGATGAATGGCCGATTTACGAAAGCTCCGCTAAATACTGACCCCTTCGTCGTTGGCCCACCTTTGTCCTTTTACTCTCTACTCTCCCGAAATCAATCCTTCAAGAAGCTCACGGTCACACTGAACTTTTTGACAATGGGATTTGTGTGTTTGTAATGCCAGGAGAATTATATCGATTGTTTAACGTTATTGCCTTTATGGTGATTGCAAAGAATTCTCAATTGTAATAATTGCAATTTACATTACGACAGCGCGATCTCAAAATTCATTCAAAAATTTTATTTGCCATTAATTAATAAAATTTCTCACGTATTGCTTAATTTCTTAGATTTATAAATTTATAATGAAACACGCGGCCAATTTAACTTTTTAATTAACCATACGTGGATATATGTATATATAAGTGACAATAACCTTTGAAAGGAATATCGAAAAGTACAATTATAAAGGAGACAAAGACATCCTAACCTAACTTTCCAATAACGGGTTGGCCGTTATGCATCAAGCGACGAGAGAGCAAGCATTCTAGAGATCATTCGGCATTCGGCACCTCGACCATATCGCACAATACAGTCCCATGTACACCGAACTCGCGCAGCTCGAAATCATTAGTTGAAACGACAACGGCGACGTCGACTACGACTACGACTACGGCTACGACTACGACGACGACGACGACAATAATCGACGCGGCCCAATTTCAGACAAAGCTCCGGCGCGTGTTTGCACTCGGCTCCGATTCATTGTGTTGCGCACCGCTGAAAAGCGATTTTTCGGCCTGAGATTTGACGTCGGACTGACAAGTCCATAAAGGGAAGTTTTTCCCCTTTTCCGGAATAAAGGGAACGTGTGAGAGAGAGAGAGAGAGAGAGAGAGAGAGAGTCGGGCACGCGTTGTTTTTTAACAACAAACGGACATTTGATGGACGCTGTCGTACGCTAGGAAACGACTAAACCTTCCGTTTCGCGGTAAAGGGAAGGCTCTTAATATTTTAAATTTTTTTTCTCGCGCCGCTGGCGCGTATTGTTTTATTTTTGTTTTATGCTTGTTTGACGATTCGATGGTTTGGCTTTGTCTCGACTTTTTATTGTCACGCGCGTGCCGGCAAACGAGTGAGCTTTCAATATTCCGTTAACGCGAGTATCGATCAGTTTTATGATGTGAAAGATGGAATGTGAAACTGAAGGATTTTTCATTTATATTTAATCTACGTAATTTATTGTCCTTTCCCGTTTATGCGGATGAAATATAAATTATTTACTTACTTTATGTGCAATTAAAATGTCTTTTACTTACGACTTCGGTTTGGGTGTTTGTGTATATTTTTGAAAAATATTTAATCGATCGCTCGATGCTTACCTAAAACAAAAATATAAACAAATGTTAATAAATCAACCGATAAGAAGTTAAAAAGTAATTCTTAAATTATTGTGAGAATAAGATTAAATTTGATAAAAAAGATAAGATAAATTTAATAAAATTGATAAACGAAAAAAAATATCTACCAAGTTTTTACTAAGAGCAGTAGGAAAAGTTGTACCAAGTAAACAATGCAACTTGAAACTATATCCTTTCAAAAGCTTTTAATTTCTTTTAATGCTTCATTTTTATTAATGTGTAAAAACTTTAAACTCGCCAATTTAAATAGTTTTATAAGCAACAGCAAACATGCACGCGCGACTCAAAGAAATTAAAAGGTAACATAGGTATCGGTCGTTTAATCTGAAAAAAAAGGGTAGAAAAATAAAAATAAATAAGGGAAAACTAAACCTAAAGACAAAATTAAAAGTCTCGACTGTGAGGAGAGCGTCGTACTTGTAAAGTCGTTTTTCGCTTCAACGCACAAATCAACAAAACGGGCTAGGAGATGAAAGAAAATAAGAGAGAAAAAAAAGAAAAAAAATAAAAAAATAAAATGATAAAAAGGAAAAATAATTGAATGAAACTGCGAGCCGTAGCTTTCTTTCTCAGTTTCTTCAAGTTGAAAAAAAAAAAAAAAAAAAAACAAGGAAAACTCGGTCTGAGGCAATCGTAAGATCCAAAAGTTTTTTCATTCCTTAGCGAGAACTCGCCCTATAAAACTCATTTCTCGATTCTCCCTTCGTCTCGACTAATCTTAAGCGGACGGGGAAGGAAAGTGAAAGGATCGCTGACTCGCTAGATTCTATGGAACGATCCTTCAAAGCTTCACGGATAGGGCAAAGAGCGATGAGGTAAACAAGCAAAGGCGAAAGCGATGGATCGCAAAAATTGAACAATCTGCGAAAAATAGTGATTCACCTACGTAAGTCAACAATTACGACGTTAATTTAAACGATGATTTTTAAATTATGAGCAAGTTTTGTTAAAATTTATGGAAAAATTTTGTAGATTACCCTTTTAAAGTTTCATTTTTAATACCTAATTAGTTTTCAGGTTACGCAAAATGTCGCTGCTAAAAATTCAAACAAAATTTGTTCGAATTTCGACATTTTTTCAAGATTTTTTATGTAAAATCAAAACCTTGAAGAAATGAGCGGCATCTACGATAAAAAGGTGTCCTCGGTTCCTCGACGCGGACTTTTAAAACTCTTCGAGTCTCCGACAAACTCGAGCGTCGGACTTACCCCTCGGCGTAGAGTTCGCCTTTGAAATTTCAAATTTGAAATTTCGAGCGCGTCGATACACGAGCGACGCTCCAGAGCTAGCGTTCGGTTAAGAGTAAAGTGGATTTCTGCGGCGTGCAACTTTCGAAGGATGACAAAAGGGCGAAACCGAGACCGATGGAGAAAGAGCAAGCAAGCAAGCAAGCAAGCAAGCAAGCAAGCAAGCAAGCAAAAGAGAAAGAGAGAGAGAGAGAGAGCCCAGGGGGATCCGCGAAATTGGCATCCCTTTGAGCCATCGCCGTCGCAATTAGCGGCCTGTCATTGTTCGCTTTTGTCTCTGGCACTGACTTTCTCCTTCCTCCTCCCTCTCCCCCTCCCCCCTCTTCTCCCGTTCAATTAAATTGTCGTCCCGCGACCCAAAACTGCCAGGTGCTAGCCGCTCTTCGATCCGACGACGGATATTGAAACAAAAAAAACGTTGCGAGCGCGGCGGTCTTCGATGCAACGCGATCAAATTCCGTTATTTGACTCCGTGCTTTGCTAATTTCTAAGCTAAATTTGATCTTAGAATTCGCGTTTTACGATTGCCACCAATGTCGGTTTTCATAATTACACGTTGGCGGGCTTCAAACGTAAAGTTTTGTTTCTAATATCAAGTAAAATAACTAAAAAAAAATACATTTCAAATTATCTATATTACCGCATCAATCGGCTTAAAGTTTTATTCTTTTGTATTCATGTTTGCCTTTCATTTTACCTTAGAAATTTTTCTCATACGATGTGCGGCCTAAAAACTCGGTATGAAGAAATTCGCATAAAGTTATTTCACCTCACACGATAGATAATGCGTAAAATAAATTATTAATTTTTTCGTTAGCTACGTATATTATATAAAACATTAAAATAGCTACAATAAGGTTTTTATGTGCTTTTTATCGCCATAACGCTCGATTTCCTCAACAGGAAATTTAATACTCTTTCAATAGCCTGTTCATTATTTAATAATCGAGTCCCAAAAGTTTGACTTAAGTAGGTTGCGCATATCGATTTAAAATCTAAACAAAAAAGATTTAAATGTCATCTTTCATATATAAAACGCGAATATCTTCAAAACTAAATATACATTTGTTTAAAACAGTAGACATTAACTTATATTTATAAAAAATTTTAACTAGTACCGTGTAAGATTTCCAATCACATAGAAACAAAACATTTCTGACTTGCATGACAAAAATAGTTTATAAAAACTAAATTGAATTTTCAACAAAACATTCATTCTTAAAAATCAAAAAGTGCTTATATTGGCATGAAGATTTTTTTTTTTTTCAAAGTTATTCTATGGATCTGCCGAAATTTTTAAAATATTTAATAAAAGTACACTTGAGTAAGCGTATCGAAAACAATTATAATGTCTTGTGCAGAGTTATTTTTAAAAAAATTCCATTTTTATTGCGAAACGATAATATTTTTCGTGTCAATTAGGCTGTTTAGTGAACGATGAAATATCGTTGATAAATAACTTAAATTTTATTGAATGTATCGCAAAATTTTGAAACTCATTCCACTCGAAAACTATAATAAAAATTTTAGAATCATTTTATCGGTATAGTTATTTGTAAAAATAATTGCTCTTACGTAGCAAATTAAATATTCATCAATAATATTTAATGACTTTGACATTTCGGTTAAACGCTGCAATCATCCGTTAATTGTTAGATACTTGAATTAATCATTTACATTAAATTATTTCACATTTAATTTTCAATGAAAAATCATACTATAATACCTGCGCTAATTTAAATTGAAAATTCATAAATCACAATCAATTTTCGTTGCGTTGCAATGCAATTTCTAAAATCGTTCATTAATTTTAACATAATTTTCATAATTGTTTAAATTGCAAAGCCATAAATTCACAAACGTTAAACAACGGACTGTTCAAATACTATGTTTTGCGAGAAAATGTTTGCTATTAATCAAAACTTTATCTCGTTATTCACTGCATTACGATAACGCAAACATACGATAACGCGCTGTATATGAACTTGAATATTACGTTGCATAAACAACGATATAAAAACAATGCAAACTTATCATTTGCTAATATCACATGCAACGTTAAATTAGGAAACTAGCATTAAAGCCGCTACATCGCAATGAAAAAAATAATCGATAAACCGTTAAATAACATTAAGGCAAAGATACAAAAGTGAATTCAATGGAGGCCCCGTTGAAAGACCAACTTCGTCTCGTATTATTTGACGAAGAAGACATTGTCGAAAGTAGGGGAAAAAAGCTCGCGGTGCGCTCGTTGCCCGCAGAAAGTGGAGAAGCAATCAACTCAATCAAAAAGAAACGCGAAACGGTTCTTCCTTCCAATTTCAGCACTTAAGATACCCTATGTTACTCCATTTTTACTCTTTCTTCTCTTTCGCTCGTATACGTGTAACTATAAGACAACTATGTACCGAAGTTACATTCGATACGTTTCTTTCTCGATGATGTCTCGTTTGGTATTCGTTTTAAAATAATAAAAAAAAAAAAAAAAAAAAACTGCGCGTTAAACGAACCATACCTGTCGTAATTTACCGAAAATTTATAGATATTCGAAAAGATTTTTTATAAACGATCATCAAATTATAAGAAAATGCAATTTTACAATTTGCGTTTCGTTAAATTACGATATTATTACATAGCGACGTTTATACGTGTTATAAGCCCGTGTCGCTACGGTAATTAAACTTAATTCATTATTTATGAAAATGCGTATAACAAACAATGCTGATGTAATGACGTTATCTACGAAAGATAATCGAATTAATTTAAAGATCATTAATTATAAGCTAAAAACTCAATTAATATCTTATGATATAATGAAATATTTTAATTAAATTTATATTATTGATTAAAATATATTTTGTACTTTCATTAGCGCGATAAAATTAAAACTCGATCCCGCGTTCGATATTTCGGCGGATTATGAATTTAATATATCTACAATACTGATATCTATTATTGAATATATATATATATATATATATATATATGTATACATATGAATGTATGCGAAGAATTTATAATATTGAATTTATCATGCAATTCCTGCGAGATTAATAATTTAAAAGACCCAAAATCAAGGATCGAAAATAATCTTAGAGGCAAAAGATCGTCGTATAAGATAGAGACAGAAAAAAGGTATAACAAGACAGCCAAAAAGATTTATTGACTCTCGCTGTAGAAGAAAAATATTCGAGAGCGCGTCTATGGTAGCTTGATTTAGGAGCTTCTAATTCAACGAGCGCCAATGCTATCGAAATAAATTTCTATGTTATGTGCGCGTACACTTGGAAATATCTTAACGCTTTATTCTTTTAGATTGGTTTCGAGTAAACACAAAACAGATCGCCTCGATAAATGTAAAACGTGTACGTAATTTTTAAGTTTCTCTCTTGGTCGTTTTTGCATTCGTAACGAATAAAAAAACATAAGCGAGCGTCGCGATCCAGTAAGATAACTGAGATTTTCGGGTATCGGATGGCAGCGATGCATAGGTGCGTTATGTAACTGGTACACCGTCATAATCATCGTCGTGATCTCCGTCATCGCGATTGTCGCGTACGGATGCCAGAGTCTGGAAGCAGGATCGAGGGCAGGAGCCGGCAGTCGACTCTTCAAATATGTAGAACCGAGGGGATCCGACCTGCGGAGGTGGTCTGTGCCTCGGCCGAAATATAAACAATACATACATCCTTGACCCCGCTCTTTTCCAGCTGTCTGTATATACATGTATTTATACACATATATCTTTCGTTCTCTCTTTAGTTTGCTACACGGATCTGGCACTTGTTTTTCTTCTGAAAGCTCTTTTTTTGTGTGTGTGTGTGTGTGTGTGTGTGTGTGTGTGTGTGTGTGTGTGTGTGTGTGTGTGTGTGTATATATATGTGTAGATGTGTGGGCGTGTAAGCGTCGAGCTATCTTGCAGCCACTCGCGCTGAATTATTGATTTGCGAAGTTGAACCGAACGACTTGCTGCTGGGAAATATCGTGCGTGCTTTGTTTTGCAAGCAGTAGCTTTCTCCTCTCCCTTTTTGGCTCTAGACATTGTTATTTCTTAAGTTTTTCGTCGTTTAAAAACAACAAGTTATTTATTTTACATTGACAGCGAAACGATGATTCTTTCAATTATCCACAGTATTCCTAAATTTATAGCGCATCAGATGTTTTTAGATAAAGTTATCGACGACTAAATTATAAATAGAAAATACAAGGGCTATATATCTCAATTTAAATCCATCATCGTTCATGGAATTAATATATGCGTTAATTTCTTCGGCATTAGGAAGTTAACGTTAATTCATTTAGCGTATTTACGTATAATTTCTATTCCAAACATAACATATTTGTTTGTGTGCATTGCCTCTTGGGTTATCAAAAATTTGCCTCTGATGAAAGTAAAAGTTAAGTTTCTCATGAATTTTGGCATAACACTGGAAAAGTTGAGAATGGAAACGAGAATATATCATCGGATTAAACCTAATAAAAGTGCCTTATGAATATCCATGTGCTACAACAAATATGGATACGTATCGCTTGTAATTTACTGCGAAGCATATGATGAAACTTTCTTGCCAGAAAAGCTAAACTTCATTTTGCTTTTCTAATGTAATAAACATCTAAAACTTTGCATTCAGTGAGATCCTAGTTAATAGAGATAAGTGTATTTTCATTAATTTATATTATCATACTTTTTAAGGTCACATAAAATTCTAAATAATGAGTCTATAGAGTTTACTATGATATTTATTTAGTAGTTCTATATCAACATTATTGAATTAACAAAAATTAAAAATTTATGTAAATAAATTTTCAAACAATATTAAACAAAGAAAGTAAAATAGATGCATAAAAATAAAATTAAAAATACAGATATCTCTCTCTTTCTCTCTCTCTCTCTCTCTCTCTCTCTCTTTCGAAAATGCTTATTTTTTGCCGTCACAGACAATAAAGCCTAGGCAAACAAGCTCGATTGCGTCGACGTTCCATCGCCTGCCGGCCTATCGCGGCTAATCCCGTCATTATGCCGATTCCCATTTCCCCTAATACTTCCCTCCCACTTACCTCCTCCTACTTCTTTTTCTCTTTTATTTGATCGTGACATTTTGCCTTTTGTTCCTACCCTCGAACGTACGCACAGTGGCAAACACGCGCATGCAAAATTTTCCGCGCAAAAACGTGTCACTGGGATACATGGAATACAAAAACAAATATTGTGCATTATTGAAAGGTGAAAAAAAGAAAGATACATAAATGTAAAGTCAAGTTGTTATTGCAGCGTTAGGAATTAAAATTACCGCATAGACTCTGCAGTTGATAAACTTTGTAAAAAGTTTAAGATCTGACGCCCTCTAGCGGAGAAAAATCAGATATAATGCTCTATTTAGGTGAATGCGATTCTAATAGCTCGATTTGAAGCTCCTATTCTAACTCTTGCAGCGCAGAGCATAACTTTTTGATAATACAAGGCGCAGCCGCGATTGCACACACGCACAATCCTCCTTTGTTATAAGCGAGCCACCGAACAGAATGACGCGGTTAATGCCATTATAGTCATAAGAGAGCGAGAGAAGCACACGGCGCCTTTAACTTGAATCTCGGCCGAGCGCGTCTTCTCCACTTGCCGCCTTGCCTCGCTAAGTAATTGCCAGCTCCAAGTTTTGCGAGAGCTCGGGAGAAAGAGACGGAGACGTCGAGAGTTTCGGGCGAACAACGGGAGTGGCTAGTTTAGTTGTCGGCGCGGTTACACGTGGGCTTTGAAAGGTCCCCGCGGAACTGCAACTGTAGGAGATTCGCGACGCTCTCCGACTCTCTTGTATTATCCTCGGATGTGAGAATCTCGTTAAGCAACGCCAGAATGGAGAACGTGCTACTTGCTGCTGCTCTCGGTAGGAAATTTAGAATAAGTTAATGCTGAGAGCTCTATGAAAAATTCAATATCGATGCGTTTACCGTTTTAGATTTATTTACTTGTTTATAATGATAAGTGTGCATTTTTATGCACTCACCCACGTTTATTTATTTATCATATTTTTAAATTTTATTTCAATTACCATAGATCTTCTAAATATATTAGTTATTTTTTAAAAATTTATCGTAATAAAAAATGTAAATATTTATACGTAACTAAAGCAATGAATAATTAATCTTGGTTATTTTATAATTTTTAAAAATCCTTTGATAGCGCCGAAAGAAAATGTCAAGGGAGCAATCGATATTTCTTGCCCCCCGTAATCACTTCTGATGTTGGAGTATCTATCCCAGATTTTTTGACTTGGCTAATGTGTTTTGCTGAGGACAAAGTTTTGTTCGATGAGGTAACTTTATCGTTTCTTGGGCGTCTTAACGTCAGTCTCGTCGAGTTGTTAATGAGGAAATTTTGATCGATGAATGCTGCAATACAGTTTTCCTCGCTCGACAGTTTTTCCTTTCTTGTGATTAAGGTCAGTGAAAATTTTTGACAAACTCGCTTCGAAAATATTCATACAATTTATACCTCACCTTTTTACTTGTAAAATCTTTCATAAATTCATCTTCTTCAATTAAAAAATAAATATACATTCGATTATTTATACAGTAATATTTATTTAGATTGTTATTTAACAGCATGCGTTAATCACTATTGAATAAAGAAATCCCGACTCCAATCGTTACTTATTTTCAATTAAATAAGCAATTAACGAATGATTTTATTGATCGATAGATATAATTTAAAAATTATTTAAGGCAATATTACAGTTTCATACGATAAAATCTTCAACATCGTTTTTATAATTTTACAATTAATTATGGTGAGAAGAGAATAATTTTTCACTTAAATTACTTATTTAAAATAAAAATTTTTCATTTTAAATTTAACTAATAAATTTTCATGAAAAGTCAAAGCAAATATTTGATACGCAAACTCTTTTAACCCTCTAAGGAATACATATTTTTTTCTTTTTACTTCTTTAAAAGTATGCTTCGGAAAATTTTCTGGGTCGTAAAATTACAAGCGCGCAATATAAAGAATTAAAATTAAAGCACATGTAAAATCATTTTTACAAAATTTTAATTGAACTATTTATTATTTTATTTTAAAACAAAACCAAAATCGTAAAAAGTGGATCAAGTAAGAAACTTACGATATTTACTTTGTATAATCTAATTGCTAATATATGAAATCGTCATTGATACTACAGCGAATAATTTTCGTTGGTCAATGATAAACTACCAACAAGATACTTTTCTATAACGAGCTTTTCATCGATGTTCAAGGGAGAAATGCATTTTTTAATGATGCATCACCTAAATTAGACGGAATAGCTTTGTAAGCACACGTCGAAAGAAGGATTATTGAAAAATGAATGCGAATGTGAATTTCGAACCGATGCGCTTGGATGAAATTTTAAATAGCACATTACCAGAATGAGAAGGAATAAAATAGTACAAGTCTGCCGCGAAATAATCATAACTAATATTTATATCTATTTTTAAACTTTAAAGTTATATTCTTGAAAAGTTAAAGAGTCAGCTGAGAAAAATGTTTATTTTTAATTTTTATCATTCTCTGTTTAACCGAGTTTCGTTAAAATTTTGAAAATAAACACATTTTTCGCTTTAACCTCATCTCTCAGTACTTCGTAAAATCGAATAAAATAAAGTAGCAACGAAAAGTTCTTTTCGTAATCACCCTAAAATACTTCGAAAGAATAAAGCCCAGCATTTTAAAAATGTTGTAAATTAAATTGAGTTAAGCTAGATTAAATTTGAAAGTACATTGTGAGCAAGGAGGATCTTTATCGAAACTTTTGTAACTTATTAGGAGATAAATTTTTTTCCTTACGCCGCAAAACGCAAACATTAGTCCTTAATATATACGCGTCTTATCAGAAAAAGCGCAAGCAACCAAGAAATTGTCTCCAGCAAAGTATCGAAATAATGGTTACTCGAGTAAAGTATCAATGTTGGCGCGATACTCGGTTTATCTTAACCCTCGATCGTCAGAGCGAGAGGTGGGGTGGGGATGGGAGGAAAGGGGAAGGGAACAGCTGAGATTTGCGTTACATTACTCTAACGACAAATTGAATGTGACCCAAATTTTACAAAATTGCCTATTACAGTTTTAAGAACGTGAGTGAGTTATATTTAAACTCAACTACCGTCATATGAATTTGAATCAAAGCAGATAATGGCATTAATCTAAAAGCGTATGAAAGATCAAAAAAAAAAAAAAAAACTCACTTTTTATGTGTACTATAACCATCGTTGCTTAAAACGAATGAAGATTTTAATAATAAATACTAGATTATTAATCGAGTTATTCAGAGCCTGATTGTAGAAAGTTACATGATGCAAATGTTTTAGTTATATTTAGGTCAGATATCAAATCACGAATAAAATGATAATTATTCGGCTCGCAACATTCTTTTTGTTATAAAAGTTTCATTTAATCTTATTTCGCTACAATAAAAATATTTTATCTCACGCGAGAAAGTGAAATCTTAAATTTAAAATTTTGAAAAACAACGAAAATTTCTTCATCAATTTAAATGCAGATTCTACAAAGCTCGACATCGATATTCCTCAAATTGAGCACAGTGGACGTAGTATATAGGAATAGCCGCGCGCGTCGCTCGGTTAAACGAGATAAAGTTACAATGGCTCGCGGCTGACGTTGCCGTATTAGCATGTAAAGCGCTCACGCAGCGAACCGCGCGTCGATCGGCAAAAGGTTCGCGAAAACAGAAGAAAGACCCGTTCTGTGTTAACAATTGACGTTTACGTGACAAACGACTTCATTTTTTTTTTTTTTTTTTTTTTTTTTTTTTTTTTTTTTTCAAGTTTTTTATTTCGTTGCATCGAGAAAATTTTGGAATGCTGCAATAGCTTTTTTGGAAATATTACATAAATCTCTTTAAAATGAATTAAAATTTATTACTGACACAGTGGAATAAAAGTAAGCGTCGAAAGAAAAGCGGATGTACAGATAATGTCGGGTGGAATTAGCCACAGTCCGAGAGTTGGTTCGGTTGGTCTTCCAGCTCGGAAGACGATAATGCGAAGCGAGTAGCGTTAGGAAAAAACTTAGAACTTACTTGGGAGCTCAACCGCTACGTGACCAGCGATAGGCGTGATATTTATATCATTTTAATTGATCAAAAACCGACTGAGCTCATTGTAGACTAATCGATCGATTTAGTAAGAAAATTTTAACAAACGGTGTTTAAGCGTAAATAAATATTCTAGCTTAAAATATCGTAAAAATTAAAAAAAAAAAAAAAAAAATTTCCAATTATGAAAAATGAGTCAACTTCAAAATGTAAGACAATAGTATTTTAGTAAACAAAATTAATTATTTATATTTCAAATAATCTGAAAAAATACTCGTATTTCGTCCTCTAATACTCTTACTTTTAAAAAACATTTTCATAATTTTAATTTTAATCACCCAGTAATATATCAACAAATGAAATACCACATCGTAATAAAGCAATTACAGCATCGACACAAATTTTATACGCGCGCGAGCCAGTCAAACAAAACAGCCCTCAAAATAATCGACACGTCGAAGCGTGGATGAGGTACTCGAGGCATCGCTAGAAAGTCCTCGATGCAACGAAGACGAAGAAAGGGCCATAACGAGCCATTGAAACAAGAGAAAGAGAGAACCTTGAAAAGAAACATTGAAAGGCAAAAGAGAGAGAAAGAGAGAGAGAGAGAGAGAGAGAGAGAGAGAGGTAGGTAGGGAGGCTTAAAAATACGACGCCGGCGACGAGGAGACCGCGTGGCGTGTGCCACAAGTGTCGAGCGCGGTTCGATACCACCGCGACGAAAACCGGGTTAGGGGGAAAAAGAGGGAGTAGTCGAGGGAGAAACGTCGAGTATAAGGTGTTGTAGTACCGAGGCGCGTACGTGCCGCACGCTTAGGCGCCCACGCCCGCGAGTTATTTTTCTCTTTCCCTTTTTTTTTTTCTTTACGACGGGCTTGCCCCTACCTTGCGCGTACAAAGAAACCGAGTTTACTTGCACACACTGAATGAATAAAACCGATGAAAGAGACCAAAACATCCCTTTGTTTATTTTCATCTTTTTTTTTTCTGTATTCCTCTTCTCTCTCTTTTTTTTTTTTTTTTTTTTTTTTCGTTCGATTTGAATTGAAAAAAATACAGCAGCAAATGCAAATTTTTGTAGTTTCGAAAGCTTGAATAGGAATTTGATATATAGGGAAAAAAAAAAAAAATGCTTCGGAGGAATAATATTGATTGACCGAACTCTGCCAATTTTACTGAAAATTTTGACGAAAATTAATGATTACTTTTTTTTTTTATAAATTTCGAAATTTATCTACAAAGTTATCGATACTGTTCAAAGTTGATACGAAATTAATTAATTCGTAAATGATTCGAAGTTATCGTTACCGTATCGATTACTTGCCATATTCGATCATTTTATTTCTTTTAAAAATAAACAAAGATAAAAGAAATATAAAAAAAACAAAGACTCTCTTAGTCCGTTTCTCCAAAAGTTAATCAGATCTGCGTGAAAGGAATGAAAATAAAAAAAAAAGCCTGAGAAATTCCCTTCTTTCGAGTAGTATAAGAAGGAACGACAGAAACAGCGCAGGTCCACCACCCCAGTATCTAATATTTCACGTCGAGGGATTACGAGACAGCGAGTAGAGGTCGCCGCAAAGAGCAAAACCGAGATAAAGGAAGTAAACAAGCGAGTGCGAGAGAGTAAGTGTGAGAGAAAGAGAGGGACAGACGAGAAGAGAGGTTCGATTTGGCCGGGTGGCCCACTGCTGCGCCAGCACGGCAGCTCGTAGAGAGCGTTTGGTCCCCGGATGGTCGCCATAGCAACAGGCTGCCGACCCCCGAAAATTTCTCGCGCCTCATATCTCTCTCTCTCTCTTTCTCTCTCTCTCTTTCTCTTTCTCTTTCTCTTTCTCTCTCTTTGTCTCCCGCTCACGCACAGAGCTACGCGCGAGACGTCGACTTAACTCTTTCCCGTTTTTTCTTCTCTCGTGTCGATCCACCTTTCTCTCTCTTTTATCCAAACTTAAGCGTGGATATGCTTGTATGGGCATTTGTTTAAACACGTACGCGTGAATGTGTGCGTTAGTTTTCCCTTTACCGACTATGGTAACGTTTTTGTTGACGAGCGCCCAGTGGGCTTCGTTCGCTCGCGCACATCCGTGCTGAGGAAAGAAGAAAAATAAGAGCGACGCGTAATTGAATTGCCATCGTCCCCTCCGGCCTCCGAGGACACGTATCTTGTGAAGAAAATTTTAAGCACTTTGCATTATTGCGTTAATGAACGGCTATCCGGGGCCCATAGTTCATTATATAATGAATTATGGAAAAATCATTTCACCCCGTTTCTATTTATTTTATTGTTTTTTACCGACTAGGATTTTATCAACTGTTTATAAACTAGCGCATTTAAAATGTTTAAATTCAGTTTATTTTTAATTTATATCGTGTTTTAAATAGAAAAAAAAAAAAAAAAAAAAAAAAAAAAGCAACGTATTTTTCGATATAATATGTTTATAAATACTAAAAAGTATGTTATTAAATATTTTACGAATTACGATTGCGTGAAATATTTTGATGGATTACTTTTGAATAAATCTCCACGAGAATAATAATTATGAGAAAAGTTGAGAATAAAAATGCAAATTGAATACATTAATAACCGAAAATATCAATCTTCCCTTTAAAGCAATTTCAATAAAGCAGATATACGATGATTATGAACACGGAACATGAATGTTTTACACGAAATAACGAAAAGAAGAAAATAATATAAATATAAATAAAAAAAGAAAAAAAAAAAGTATTCAATAAAATATTTATGAGCCGCGCAATTGCAGAATTCATCAAAACGAAATATTTAATTTCAATTATTATCCGAGAATTCGATGAATAATTAAAGCAAACACACGTATCTCGGAGATACAGCGAATGATTTCTCAAGTTTCCCTAGTCGATAAGCGCAAATACAACTCAAACAATAACCAATTGTCGACGTGAACATATCGCTTCTATAACGTCTATTCAATCGCGTTCGCAGCTCGGATTTCACCTCATCCGTGTAATCGACGCTTGTCTTTAATAACGAATACGAGCGCAACATCCCCGAAATTTTTCTCGTCGGCGCGTCGTTTGCTTTTGCTTGTAGGACGTTATAAGTATAACATTAGCTTGATTAAAGCCATCGTTAATCGAAATTTTACAATACAATGTTAATATCTTATTTGATAAAATTAGATATTTATCGATTGTGAAAAAAATTATTTTTTAAATTTTTTCTTCTATAGAAAATTTTTAAATACAATATTTATCCTAAATTATGTTAACTTTAAAATTAAAATTAAAATTCAAACAACTTAGTTTATAAAATTTTAGCTCACTTTATCTAGAAATCAAATAAATTTTATAAAGAATAAAAGCTCGGCTGTCGTATTATAAAAACTTGAATGTAGCGTAAATTTTTCTTTGAAGAAATATTTGCAAAATAATAAGAAAAAATTTAAAGCTCAAAATGTTTCAGATTATAATGTCACTTATTTTTTTGTAAAAATCTCAAAATCGAGAAAATTAATTTTTTTTAAAACATTCAAATTGAATTAACTTTGAATAAGTTTTCTTTACAGATCAAACCGATAAGTTGGATTTAAAAATAAACAATTTAAAACTATATATACGCATAATTTTTACATTGTCAATTAACATTATCTTCAAGCTAGTATAGTGTAGCAAAGCTTTTTAAAATATTCTCACGATACGTAGATATCCAAAAGGACAGCTTAAGATTCAGACAGTTTAAAACAAGAATTTAAAGTTCAAGAAAAATCATTTCAGGCTAAACACGACGCACTTAAAATTCCATCAAAATCATCTTGGAAAGTCGAGTCCGACTTGGATTCGGAGTTCGCGCGTCACACGAACGCGTCTTTCTCGCGAAGATTTATGCGAGAGCGACACGTGTTATAAGTTTCCGTGAAGGACGTGCGCTCCGTTAGAAGCATTCCGAGCCACTAGCCTGGCATTCCCAAGAGATGGAAATTCGCGACAAGGACGATTCCGTAGTGCGGCTCGTTTGCGATACGTAATTATTAAGACTGATATGTTGAAATAACAATAGCAAATTTATGAAAATCATGAAAATAATATGTTGCAATGTGAAGAAATATTTTAGCTTCGTTACTGAGCAGAAAAACAGAGAATTTTTAATTAAGAGAATTTAAGAGCTTGAAATTTCCATCCTTCTAATTTTAGATATTGTTCAACTTGTTATAGTTAGGAATTTTAGCAAATCCTTTATACTTTTTATAGTAATTGAGCTAATGTTTCGCAAAAAATATCATCCAAATATTTTCATGAAGATTAGTAGTTGAACAATATTTTATGTAATTTCTCAAATGTAAATCGAAATCATTTAGAATAAAAATTTTAGTACCTCTTACAATTAAGAGAGGTAAAAATTTTTAATTACCGGTGGTTTAAAAGTTTCTTTTTCATTATAAAAGCGTTTAAAACGATAATTAGTATAAACATAGGCATTTGTTAACGTCTTATTAATAATTTCATTAAATTTAAACTAAAAAACTCGCGATCGATTCAAGATCTCATCCCGTTTTATACAGCCGTCAATCGCTCTTGAGCTCGAGAGATAATATATAAATGGCGACACTATTTAAAAGCTTTGATAGGACATTCGGCGTTGGATCTCGCGAATAAATCTCCATCTGCGTCCTTTTTTATCTTCTTTTGCTCTTACTCTTGTTCGCTCTCATACACTCCTATTCTCGTTCTCCATCTCTTTCTCTATCGTCTGCTCTATTGCGGCAACGTTGCTTGGTCCCCCTTGGGCGAAGATAATATTCTTCCTTTTTCTTTGCTCGCTCTCGTGGGTTGCCATGGTTACCGAGCGAAGGGTCGCGCGCGCCCGCGCGTTGTCATCACGTATAACTTATATATATCTCACTCTCTCTCTCTCTCTCTCGCTTCTTCTCTCCCTTTGGCTTTGATCCTCCGCTTATCCTTGTTTCCTCCATTCTTACTCTTTACCAAGTCAGTAGGATACATATTAGGAAAAATGATGAGAGTGCCGGAATCGAAATGAAGCCTGAATTTGATTTGCCATGTTGAATATTCATGCGCGACGGCTCGAGGAACAATGTGCCAATGGTTACTTTGGATAAAGGAATCGATTTCTATAGAACGCTCGCTAAAGTTGTTAAAATATCAAAATTTTGATCGAAATATTTAATCCGAGATTTTTATATTGATAATTAATGCGCACTCGACGTTAACGCTGGTATCATAATGATATGTTCGATAATAAATTGTGAATGAAAACGGTGAAACGCCACTCATTTGTTTCGAGCGATTAAACGATAGAATGATTAAGCACTCTTATGTGAAGTTATGCGTTTAATTAGTAATAAACTAAAGCATAGAGTCTTAAACGTGTTTGATTTAATTGATCATAAAGCTACGGAGAATGTTATCCCCGAGCTAAAAACATACTCATAATAAACTGTTACTTGCTCCGGTTTACTATCCATATCAGCTACATCGTTTCAATAATTTCATCAATATGTCATTTCATTCGAAGTGTCTTATAAAATTTGAAAATAATTTTATTATCGGTGATCTGAAACCCTTTCCCACCGTCAATTAGATATTAATTATTCAAACCATTTCTGACTTTTTTATTAGACGCCCGTCTTATTTAATGAAATTCTTTAAAAAAAATATTACTTATGCTTCAAATAATAGATAGATCAAACATTTTTATCATATTTACCATATTTGTACACATTGGCAAGTAAAAACATATTGAAAAAATGCTCACAATATACCAAAAAGTAAATGGAGCGAACGGAACCTTTCAATTTGAAATGAAGCCAAGATTAATCTGTTTTTATGAGATAAGTTAAAAGTTACCACAATTCAGCAAAAATTCACTTTGCGTCAAAGATTCGAACAATCGTTATATTTGTATATGTGTATATTCTCGTATTATCTCCTTGTTCCTTCCGCAGTGACAGTTATCAAAATACTCAATCAGAATTTTATTCGTTTGCTTCTTTTGATAAAATGAAACTACCTTATAGATATCGAGCTTAAAATTCTTCCATTGAAAAAAGTCTCGATAACTATTGGACAACTAATACAAGACACCATATTTATATATTTATTCAAATATTTTTAAGACAAACATTTAAATAATTCTTATATTTGAGAGCCAATGAACAAAAGTACTTGACAACGAAAATAATCGGCCCGACGCATTTTAATTTCATCCACTCGTACAGAGAAAAAAACTTCATCCTTTCAAATTCAAAATTGTACTTCGGTCCATCGGTCGCTCCAAGCGAGTCACGACTAGCGAACGCGCATATCTCCCACGAGAATGAAAAGAAGATCCGGACGTGTAGAGGATTTATCCATCTTCCCCTCCATTAGATATATGTATATACATATACATATATACACGAGAGGGTACATCCATATTCTCCTTCTCTTAGCCGTCGCAAGACGGATGACCGTACACGGCGCTGCATAAACACTCGACCCCACGACCACGGAGTCCGGCTTTTGTCGGGCGTGTAGCTGTCGCGTGGACTCGAGCATAAATGTTAGAAGGGGAGGAACTGACAAGCAAGCCGATACGTCGCGCAATATAAATCTACGAAATTCACGACGAAAACATCTTACGATCGGAGAGTACCTTTTTTTTCTACCTTTTATCGCGGTTTGAAAAATATTTTTATTTTTATTAAGTTTTATTATGAGTACTTTTTAAAGTAATACGTTGTGAATAAGTCGAAAAATTGTCCTGAGAAACGTTTCTACTCGCTTTCTATCTCGATTCCTTGTATCGAACGTGGGTAAACATTTATCAATAGCATTGTACGTGCAGATTTGAGCGGAGCTACGAGCTTTTTTTCTTCGGCTTTGCAAATTTTATGAATAAATGCATGGGCTGCGGCTGGAAGTATTCTTCGGCATGACATCGTTTACATGATGTATACGTACGGATGAAATCCGTATGTATAATTATTATGGATCCGGTGTAAAAGCTTTTCCGCGGCTCTTTTTTGGCAACTCGAGTATTTACTCGGCAATAACGTCGAACGAAAATTTTCGTTATGCCGATATCTTTCTTGTGATATATTTTAAATTATTAATATTCGCGATGACGTTAAATCAAACGCGAAAACGAATACAATTATCGATTTTTTCATCATATTTAAGAATTTTAAAAAATACTTCATGGTTATAAACGCCTTTTTTCATAAACGCCTTTTACACGACTTATCGTATTTGGTATAACTCTGCTATAATAAATAAGTATGGCCTTGAACGCAATCTTATGTTTTTTGCTATACATATTTTTACGTCCAATGTATGTCAGTATTTTTTATGACGAAAGAGTAAAAAATTAAACAAATCTAAAACATATTTTAGTAAAAAGTTTAACATTCGTCGGTCAAAAAAAAATATGAACGGCATAAAGTAAGGGAAAGTGTCCAACACCATACTAATTTATCATGTAAGAACCATACTAAAGCCATACGTACATAGATTTTTGCAAAAGGAGAAGGTAAAACAGCGAGAGAGATCGATTTCTTTCAGCCAACTATGTTAGGAAGGTAAAAAATTTGCCTATGAAAGTGATACCGCGTACACGCGTCTACATCGCAAACGAACTTGCAGAGATAAAAGAGAAAGAGCGAGTGAGAGAGAGAGAGAGAGAGAGAGAGAGACAGGCGCGCGCCATCTGCGATATTCTTCGCTCGACGGGACAGGTAGGTTACGCTATCGCATATTCGATCGGCTCATATTTCCCATGACTGCTCGCGCGCGCTCTCGGCTCTCTCTCTCTCACTCCCTCCTTCTCTCTATCTGTTTCATAGCGCGCGCGTATATACGTCGCTCGCGGGTTGCGGTGGCAGAGCTTTTTTGCTCGAACGCGACAGCGATGGGAATGCGCTTGGATGTATCTCTTGCTCTCTCTCTCTCTCTCTCTCTCACCCGAGTGTCGAGTAACAACGCCTCGCGACGAGTCTGATTGTCTTTGATTTCGCGCCGACGACGATGTCGGAGCTGCCATCGGCTTCGGTAACAGCTACTTTTATACGTTAAACCTGCCGTGGCTGGTTTTTTATTTTCTATTACTTTTTTTTGCGCGTAGCCTTTTTTCATTTTTATTTTTTCCAAGTTTAGTCGCGTCGATTAAGTCAACGTCGAGGCATGAAAATATGACGCTTATAGTTTTTACACATGGAATAATTATTAATTTTCGCATTGAATTTATTGCTCACTCTGACACTTACTTATATCTAATGAGGAAAAATAAATTTTTAATATATATATAACATATATGAAAAATTTGCATCGAAAACGAATTAATTATTCTTGAGTAAATTGTTTATCACTTTAAAAAGAATTTCTATGAAGCTTGCACGATAAAAAATAGATATTTTTAAATGCGAGTTTATTATAGTTCGCTTTTAAAATTCTCTTGTAATGGATAATATTTTTTTATAACATTTATAACGATACGTTTATTAATAAATAATATTTAAAGTTATCGATTTATTTTATTAAATCGAACGCGATAGACATAAAATCGTCCGTGACGTGAGCTTCTCCCACGTATCGCATTCGAGCGCAGATACGACAACGTTATAAAACGTTGAATTCCAAGTAAAACACACGTTTTCAACGAGGAGTAAAACCTACCTGGTAAGTTACTAATCCTACAACAAGACTACCGTCGCTTATTTATCCTCCGTAATTCTTTCTTCAATCATTTCCTCCAGCAAAAGGAAAGGGATAAAGCTCCGACAAGCCACAGCGTCTTTATTCTCCGTGCAAAAGCTGCTGCAGTACGAGACTAGAAAGAGAAAGAAAGAGGGAGGCAGAGAGAGAGAGAGAGAGAGAGAGAGAAAAAGGGAGAGAAAGCGAAAAAGAGAGCAACTCGAGCCAACCACAACTTCTGCCGCTTTGCCCTCGGCCAAGCTCTCCGTTTCTCCCGGCGAAGAAAAGTAAACCAACTCAAAGTTTAAAATTACTGTAGCGGCTCAATAGTGCGAACGAAATAAAGCCAGAGAGAAAGGGAAACCGCGCTAGCTGCTCTCGAAATTCCAAACACTGAATTAATTGGAACGCCCCCGCAACGGATCCGCGGGAGTATTAATAGCGCCGACTCCCTTCTCCTTTACCTCCCGTACTTTTCTCTCCAGGATCCAACCTTCCCTCTCTTTCCCCCCCCCCTACCCACCCATCCTTTCCTATATCTCGACCAGTCGATAAACCAACTTTGTTGTGCGTTGTTCTTCTCCTTTAGCCCCTCCTCCCGCCCTTTATACTTTCTCTCTGCGTGTCTTGTTGGCGCGAAGAGTTACTTTTCTAATTAGATTGCATACACCATCTCTTTCTCCCCTGATCTCGATAATTTTTCTTCGAGTTGGCTGTGCGGGCGCGGATCCATCGATTTTGCAAACCTAGTTTCCAATCATTTATCACGGTTTAACGGATATACATATATATACATATATATATATATAGCGAACATATCTTCTATGCTCGATCGTTTAAACTTCGTACTTTAATTAATAATAATTTATATTGTCATGGACTTATTGATTTATTTATTGAAAAAGCATGTCAAAAGATTTTAATAATTATAAATTTATATGTCATTCGACATTTCGACGTTTAATATTTCAATTATAAAGTTTTGAAACTATAGTTTAATCGTCAACCATAAAAGTAACGTCGCAATAGTAATAGTACGACCAAGATAAAAGTGTTCGTAAAAGATACAAGATCCAACGTAGTAAAATTTCGCTTTTATTGGAAAAATTACAAGCTCCAGCCGGCCCAAACTAAAAAATTAAATTTCGAAAAAGTTTGACAACTATTATTAGGAAGGAATTTAAAGTATATAATGATTGTATCTTTGTATACTTAAACGTATTCTATTAGACAATCGATAAACACAAATTCTTATACTTTATGTGTAAATTTACATGGAGGAGAAAAATAAATTACGGATGAATCTGGTACTTTTAATAAATTCTCAATCCTAAGAATAATTAATTCGACGGATAAAAAATGGTAAAGAAAGCTAGGTAAATTAAATTTTCCCTATGCCTCGCTCGAGTAATTCACAAGCAAAACGAGGAGAAAGCCGAACGTCCGGTGGATTCATATTTGCGGCTTTGTCCGTCGCCGCGAAACGCGCAACGACGCCACACCGCGACTTCGTCTCTCTTTCCGTCGTGGAGGGAAATCGAGTCGAGATATTCAGCGCGTAGGTACAAAGCTAATTTACCGCCGAGTTAATCGAAAGATGATTTCGAATGCTTAGACATAGGTGCTGGTTTATTTTTACATCAAGGGCGATTTAATGTTGAACGTCATTTTTTTTTTCTCCTTTTGTTTAGTCGTCTATTTTTATCGTGAAAAGTATTGATTTTTCCGAGTAGCGATTGTTAAACGAGCTATACATTTTTTTTTTTTTTTCTTTTTATATGTATATATATTTTCTAAACGAAGGGTGAGAGAAAATTAACGGGACTGTTATAAATAAATGCGAGCGTCGAACGTTTTGATCTCATTGACCGACGATAAAAATTTTAAGAGCGTTCTCTTTAAAATGCTCGAAAGCTCGTTAAAGATAAAGACGTACCGGCGAGTTATTTAATCCCGAAACAAAAGTTGCCCAATCCGAATACTTTTTTAAAAGAGCTTTAAAATTTCACTTTTAAAAATGTCGACGCGTAGAAAACAATATTTTCCGTTTTTATCGAGCAAAGATATTACTCCATATATATTTCTCTCCACGTATACTTTCTAAAAATCACACTCGACTGCGCAGGATACTTATAAGTACGGTAGCTGGATATTGCCTTTTTTTTTGAGAGGTTATAGGGCAACTTTTCTTCGTACTCGAGTTAATCTCTTCTTTTTCGCTTATTCATTTAAGCTCCCGAACTTTAATGATCTTTTTTTTTTTTTTTATGTGACGTGCTTAAAGTCTTTATCGATTATTGATATTTCAAATAAATATTTATTGAAATATTTTTACAAATTAAATAACAATTCCCATCGCATTTTAAAAAAAAGATTTTTTATAAATTTTCGCAAAATCTAGCGATAAATCATTCTCTGAAAAAAAATAAAAAATAATAAAAAAAAAAAGAAGTATGAAAATCTTATAAAAGTGTTCCAGTTTGCACACCTTTTTCACAGTTTGCATTTTAAGTAATTTTATGGCAATTTTCCGAGAATTTTTTCGCCAAAGTACTTAAACCAAAGAAGAAGAAAAAAAATGTTAAACCTTTTTTCCAACTTTTCCATTTTACCGACGCATTAAACTTTCTACCGAAGGCAATGTTTAACCGATTCGAATTTCAATCCACGGTTTGATATTAATGTTCAATCAATGAAAAATAAACGGAGAACCTACTTCGATTCTTCCAAAGACTTACGCGTTACGAAATATAGAAATTCAATAGTCGATCGATTTTGAAAAAAATTACCAAACAATCCACGATGCACATATACATGTGTATAATGTACAGGTAGTCATTTCCACGAACAATATTTCTTTCGGTGTATAGAAAATAAAGAGCAATCGATTCGATTCGTCGTTGCGAGCTTATAAAAATGATTATCGATATACGGATATCTAATCATACCCGTCTTTCTCTATTTTTTTTTTCTCCTTTCGTACGCAATCCTCTCTCATAGATGAAAATTCCGATTGTCGAATGCAGCATTTGACCATTATTCGATCAACAATACCTAGGTCGTACTCTGCTCCGAAAGATAGTTGATTTCTTTCCAACGTGGTCAACGCATTTAAATCTCATCGTCTTACTCGTATTATTTACGTGCGCGTAAATAATTCATACTCAACGATGTCATTTTTTCATAAATTTTAGTAACAACAAAGTATACTTTAAAATATTCTTCTCAGCGTACCATCTTATAAATTGTAACCATTAGGAGAGAAGAAAAAAAAAAAAAAAAAAATCGACACCGAGAAGCATCCGCGGATTATCGCGTTTCGTATCGTCGTTCAAGCTCGAGCGATTCGACTCTCCGGCGTAGTCTCGGCACAGCCGAACGCTTCGCAATACCAAGGCCGTCGAATAATTGATACTAGCCGCGTTCGATCGCATTTTATATCGAGTACGAAACTCTGCCGTCCGAGATGAAAACTCTGCGCGCCGGTATATTCTCCGTACTTTTTAATTCAATTTAATATCGTTGAGCTTTTTCGTCGAACGTTTCCGATTTGATTTACGCGAATCTTTTGTCACGGTATTTTGTAATAACGTTCCGAGAAGATTTTCCGTCTTTGACGTATTTACATATCGGCAACCTGGAACTTTGAGACAGGAAAGCCCCCGAAGAGTCTGAAAGGACGAGGGAGAAATACGGAGGAGGTAAGTTGAAGTGTCGGGAGCGCAAGTGGTGATTTACAAGCAGGTCATCGGTGTATCGCCTCGATTGTCCACTTCGGAGTGTTGGAGAAATCGATGTCGGGACTGTTTTCCCTCGCAATTGTCGGCCGAGAGATGCCGCGGCTAGACTAGCACTTGCCTCGTCTTCGACGTTGGAATGACGCGAAATGATGATTGCGAACGGAGAAATATCGCCACGGATCTAAAAGTTTATTTGTTCTATTTTTATTAAAGAGTCCTTGAGGAATTATTGTAGCGATCGTTAATAATTTGCATTTTTTTTTTTTTTTTTAATTTAATTTAAATATTTTAAGCAATCGATAAAAAAGGCTTTTCGTGGTAGAACTTTTTTGGTCGTCTTTTATTTTCTTAGAGGTATATGTGCCCGTACAACAAAGCAGTCGCGAGAGTTTGAAACCACGTTTCGAATGAGAAGTTCGAATCTTGGACAAAAATTATATCCTGATATTTATTTAATCGTATCCTTCGATAATTTTGAAATAAATTTCAACTGTAATAAAATGCCGAAACATCAAACCGATTAAATGAGATAATATATTTTATTAACTAAAATTTACACACATAAATTTACCTTATTGAAATTTTTTGTACCCAATGAAGTTTAGCAAACTAATAAACAATAAATCAAGGATCAATATAATACAGCTAAACTCATAAAAAATAAGCCAACGGCAATCTCGACATTCATCCGTTCAGAGCCAACGTTTTCTACCACCATATTCCTCAATACCAACAGTATATTAAGCCATTATTGAAATCTTCCAACAAAGCATAGCAACGCGATAATCCACAATGAAGAGAAAATAAAAACTTGCCGCGTAACAAGCAAGTAAGCAAGGAAAAAAAAATTCGCTCTTGAGCAACAATGAACGACTTCCTCCAGCGCGTCTCTGGAATTCTAGCCGACCTTGTCGCCCTAGTTGTGTTCTCCCCTCTCAGTTTTCGATCTTTTTGGAGAGACGTCGTCATTGATAGGAAAGGGTCGAATTAATCGCGATTCGCAAATTCCTAAGGGTCGCACATCTCTCTCTCTCTCTCTCTCTCTCTCTCGGCCCTCGGCTTCATTAAGCCAACCGTTCGCTCGCTGTCGCTCGTTTGTTCGCTCGCGCGCTCATCGGTTTAAAAATACCACCGGAGATCGATAACGCGCGACGGGGAGGATGAACGAGTGAGGACGCAGCTTCTCCACTTTGAGATGCTCTTCTTGAGGGAAGAGAAAAAAACCGGCATATGGAATGGCAGAGATATTTTGAGGAAAGAGATTGTTTACATTCGACAATTGTTTGGATAACGAATATTCATTGTCGATGATTTTTTCCTTTCTTTTACACTATTATGGTCTTTATTTTACATTGTTGTTTTAAAATTGGAGTGTGAATTTTTTTTTTTTTTTTTTGTTTTTATTACATTTTATTACAACTCGAATGATGGTTATATAATTTTTAATATTATATCGTATGCAAAAATAAAATTTATACGATCGACTTACCCTTTGTAAAAGGATTTTTCATTAATACTTTTTTATTTATTCAGCTTACCTGAAACATATAAAAAAATATAATATATTATCGTGAAATCTTTAAACTTTTATACGGAGAATATTTGATATAACATATGTATGTATAAATTATGAAAATAATAATAATGTCGGACAATAATGGTCCAAACTATTTCAATATTTTAAAAAATATTTTTTATTATGTCAGGGTCAATAAAATATTGAATAAAAAATAACTAGAGGACGAGTATCTATTTTTAGTAGTTCAACATTTGCCTACATGTGATTAAATGTTCTTCGGAAAATAAATGATTAAATCCTTAGATTAAAATAATTTCTTACTTTACGTACGCATTATAAAAATTGTACTTTTAAAGCCGATATACCTCGAAGTCGGCTGATCGAGCTTGAAAATTAATAATTAAAATTTGTGAATTAATAACGATAAGAATTTTGTATAATCTATTGTTAAATTATTTTGTTTGGAAAAACAAATATTTAAACAAAGGCAAGTAACCTTCCGCGCTTTAATCGCTTAACGAAATCGGCCTAAATTATTTTCCCAATCGCGATAAATTAACACGTGGCGTTTATTTTTAGCTTCGATACAAAAAAAAAAAAAATTCGCGGTCCATCGTATCGCTAGATCGCTAGATAAATATTAGTGGGCGCTGCAAAATTTTGGCCGTCGAAGGCCGAGAACGTCGCTCGGTCGCGATCGAGTCGCCCGATAAATTCTTCGGCGTTGCCGTATTCCAAACCCGAAGATTCACCTCGAAACGCTTCATAGAATCATGAACGAAAGCTGAATAAATTATAAGCAAGAATGTGCATAGTACAGAGATACGATCGCCGTTAACGAATCGTTAACGTATTCGGGAATGAAAATTACGGAAAACAAGCGCTCTAGAGACGATTAACCACGAGGATAAACAACCGCTCCTCCCAAACGATCTCGTGAAAAAGGCCATCGGCGTTTCGGCTCTTCTCTCCTCCCGCGTAAATTATCGAAAGCTCAAAACCGGAGAATATACCGTGCGGGCGGGGACGGGGACGGGCGCGCAACAGACGCCCGTAAAATTTGCATCTCGTAATCGTAGCGATCGTCGCTATCCGTCGGACGAGCCGTCGCGGGGCTTTCGCGATTGCGCGGAACCTGTTGGACCGGGGACTCCGATCGGATTGTGCTCATCGATAACGTCACCGACGATGTTTACGATGTTTACGATGTTTCTCCGTCGCTTTCGCGACGATTATTAGCTCCATTTGCTGCTTCGTCTGGCTCGCCTCCCTCCCCTTCCTTCCCCCTTCGATTTGCCACGAATACAAATATTCCGAGCCGGAGGATGAGGGAAACCTGTTAACGCGCGTGTACCGCGTGCTCGCTCGACCGATGGATCGATGAATTTTAAAGAAAGTATTAACGTTCCTGGATTTTTCTACTTTTTTTATATTATTTACAGGTTATAGGTAATTTCGATAAACTAATTTTATATTTTTCAATCACGCATTCACCACGATAGTAAAAAATAACTCGGTAGCTCGGTAGTTGGCGACATTAAATTGAAATCTCAGAAATTATCATGAAGGGGTGAATAAAATTTTTATGGGAAATAAAAATTCGCGCTACCTACTAAAGGCCAATAAAATCGCATTACACCAATTCTTCCGTACTTTAATGCCTCTATTTTTAACTTTCGAATAAATATTCTTTATCGCTTCGATTAATACTTTTTTAATTGTCAATTGTTTTTTCGTCATTATTGTTTTACTTTTCAATAGCTTGAGCTATTATTTCGCTATTTTAATTCCTTATGTTTTTATGTATAAAATGTTATTTTTGATATATATATATGCATGCACATAAATTCATTAAAACTACTTTTTTACTGTTTTTATCGACTTTATTAATATGAGTGAAGTTTCTTTTACAACGTTTAATTATATCCATTATTTATGGTCCCCCGAAAGTCAATGGTGTTCTCGATAATTAACGTTTATAATAGTCCAAATGTGATAATTTGTCGCAGTTAAGCGAAAATTTTAAATTGTGTAATTATGAAAGAAAACCAACCGCATAATTTGTATCGCGCATGAAATTTTCTTTTAAAGTTAAGCAGCGAAACTTCATTAAACTCTTAACTCGAGTCATCGCCTTTTCACAAAACAACGAGCGTCGACTTGTATGCATCATATATGTATGTGTGCGGACAAATCCGCATTTACGAGTATTTCGGTTTTCTCCTGCTAAATAAATCCATTACCCGACGCGGCATAATCGTAATCGTGTCTACGATGATGTTTTCGCTATTTCTCTCTCTCTCTCTCTCTCACTCTCTCTCTCTCTCTCTCTCTCTCTCTCTCTCTCTTACGCATTGCTCGTAAATTGGATGCGATTTTGCTGGTGCGCGTCCTCCTGTCGGCCGAGTTTTCAATAACGTTAGCTTTTAGGAGAGAAAGAGAAAGATAAAGGGAAAATCTAGAAAGAGATAAAATAGTTTAGTAAAATAGCGTTGTT